>JAPYZJ010000614.1:0-39848 GCA_030522765.1 Ophioninae sp. B BG-2022a
TGAAGAAAAAAAACGAGTATCAGAGTAGAATTCATATCTGCAGAACTTGGTGACGTTATTTCACGTTTTCGAACGATTTATCGTTGGAAAATTTGAATTTAATTTCAAATTTTGGGCGGGGAATTGGGAAACGTAGTCAATAATATCATTTATTACTTCGCGCAATCGTACGTCACGTGGTACAACTTTCAATACGTCCTCAAGACATGTACAACATCGACATAACCTCACAAATTTTCAAACCCAATTTTCTCATTGATAGTTAAAATTTGAAGAAAAAAAACGAGTATCAGAGTAGAATTCATATCTGCAGAACTTGGTGACGTTATTTCACGTTTTCGAACGATTTATCGTTGTCAATAATATCATCTATTACTTTTCTTCTCAAGTGTCTCCTATTGTATCAAATTTAACGACGGATCTATGAATGATTTTTCATTCGGGGTGTTTCAGCGTGCCCCCATTAGAGCCGATAACGAGTAGAACGGGCGGTGATCTGGTAACGGTTATAACTTCGACAACGGCCGCCCACACCGACCGATCGTGAGTGAACTCGAGAATTTCGCTGCAGTCACTAACCGCGCGTAGCGCAACGTCTTTCAGCATGCAGCGAACTCTGTCGGCTGATCCTCCAATCTATCGAAGGCGTTACCACGGAAGGAAATGAATACCAAGCGGTTTCTGACTAGCCGATCGACGTCTACCTTACCGATCTTCACGAGTCGAGGAACAATCGAGAAAAGGAGAGAGAAAAGAGTGCCTTGACGGAGAACGAAGTTTTCAGTCCTCTTTTTCACTCGCGGACATTCTACATCTAGGTTATATCCGCCCGAACTCGAATTTCGAAACACGTAACAGATCTGTGTAAAGAACTTTCAAAGATTGGGATTCACGTGATTTTTTTTTGGTCGTTTCGCGAGGAGACGCGCAACGGTCGGTAAGGAAGAAACCTTGCGAACCGATTTTCATTCTTTCCCGCCCGGTCGATTTCCGACACAAATTCTAATCAATTCTACACATTTTTTTCATTCCGGCGTTTCGTTACCGCGATAATCAACCAGCGATGAAACGAAAAATCGTTTAACTTCAACCTATCGTGAATGAACGAACGAGGCCCAAAAATTTCTCGTTTTTATAAGCATGGAGATTAACGTGATCGGCTTTGAGTGCCCTTGTCATTCCTATATCCGTTTTGTAAATAAGTTTTATACGATGTCGTCCAAAGATTCATATTTGTTTAGGTTATTGCGGATTTTTACCCCAAAGAGTAATATATTTGTATCTAAGTACTTTAATAGATAATTTCGTATGGTTTGTCGCATTTGTACGAATTAAAAAAAAATAATAATAATAAGTTTTCAATGATGTTTTTACGAAGGACCAATCGTTGAACAACGAGTGAACAATCTAGTGCTTCAGATAATATTGTGGTCATCACATCTACGTATGGTCTATGATATCTGTCAAAAAAAGAATATATTTTTAATGATTGATGATTAATGATCGATGATTAATATTTTTATTAACTATTCGATGGTCATTGATCGTTAACTGATTATTAAATTATTAATGATCATTTAACGATTTAATAATTAAATGATCATTTTATGCTTAATGACTTTTTTCAAATTGTCTTTTCTTCTTTTACCTTAATGTAATTGCATTAACAAGAAAAGTACGGGGAAAGTGCATACATAAAAGACAACAAAAATTAACGCAGTTCTACCCTGCCGAAAAATGCAGAAAAACATTTCTAATTTTTGGAAATCGAATGTTTTGTTCTTTGGAAACGAAAAAAATATATATATATCGTAGACCTTACGTGAAAGTGATTCTGGTAGGTATTGATAAGAGGCATCATCCTTTTAGCTTCGAACGTTAAGTTTTAGGCCACCCTGTATATATATGTATATGTATATGTGTGGCATTCGCTGTGCATAGTTTTTTCGTTTTCGTGTATTAAAATCATTGAAAAAAAAAAAAACAACGAATCCTCGAGCAGGACATAAGTAACGCGTTATACGTCACCTTTTATTACAAATTGAATTTTTGTTACGTATTAAGTCGATGGCAGCATATCTAATTTAGGATACTTGAAAATAAAAATATATTGTAAATTATGCATATACGAAGATTTGACAAATTTCTGGACAGACTCACGAATTTCGTGTCTATTTTGTCTTCCTTGCAAAAAAAAAAACAAAAAACAAAAAAATGGCTATTCAAAGGCACGATAAAAATTGATAAATGGTCGTAATTGTGTCGCAAAAAATACCCGGATCATCAAATCGACGAACACTCACAAAATATTTCGTAAAAGTTTCCAAGTTTAGTTCTACCCTGAGAACGATAGAAACTGAAGAAATCACACGCGGAATGATGATTTATCTGCATATCAGCGAATTCCCACTTCGGCGTTGGGGTGTTTGATCTTTTCTCGAAATTTTGCAGTATCGATCTTCTCAGCCGCGTATTTTTAAGGCTGATTAATATTCAATTTGACCACCAATCATCAGGATCCAAAATACGAAAAACACGTGGAGTTTAAGATCCTACCGTCGATCCGATCAATTCCTTCGAGTTTCAATAAATTAGGTGATAAAGCAAAATGTGAAAAATCGTTTTACATCGGGACTTCGATGTCGTAACGTCACTTAAGGAATCATGGAATTCTGAAAAATTGTTCGTGTGACAATTTTTCGAAAATCCTTCATAACGAGGCAACTCAATTTAAAGAGTTACAAATTGAACTTTAAATAAAAATTATAATGTTTTTTCAATTAAATAAAAAAATTTGAATTTTTGTGAGCTTAACTACAATACCTCGACATTCTTTTATTCGTTCTTAAAAATAAATTCATCTCGACAAATCGAGCAAAAAAAAAAGTATCAATTTTTTTCGTTATCGAAGTACACTTATCAACCAAAGTTTCTTTAGACTTAGCGAATATCACCCTTTCGAAAAAAAATCCATTTTGTCGTTTCAACCAAAATTCCGAAGACACGTAAACTCGAAGAAAAAAATGATGATGTTGGGGTCATGACGTTGATACTTGGGGTCATGACGGTAACAAATTCGGAATCACGGTTACAACTCGATCCGTCGCTGACCCGCCAAGCCGTTTCACTTTTTTTTACTAATACAATTACATGCGAGGAGTCAAATGGAAATGCCAGAGCAGTGATACGAAATATTCAGAGAGAGAGGGGGGGGGGGAGAAAAGCAGAAAGAGTAAGGGAGAGGGAACAAAGACTCAGAAAATTTCAGGCAGAGGAGAAAGGAATGAAGCTGGTAAAAGAGTGGCTTGGCAAAGACAGAAAACGAGAGAGACGGAAAGAAAAGAAGAGAGGGGGAACAACGAAGAGAGAGAAAGGAACAAGAAAATAATAAGAGCA
The DNA here is from genome assembly GCA_030522765.1 of Ophioninae sp. B BG-2022a. Lineage (NCBI taxonomy): Eukaryota > Metazoa > Arthropoda > Insecta > Hymenoptera > Ichneumonidae > Ophioninae sp. B BG-2022a. The sequence continues at coordinate 3,397 of JAPYZJ010000614.1, forward strand.
AAAAAAATACGATGAACAGAAATCGAGGGAGAAAGAAATACAGAAAAAGATTAAGCACAAATGGACCAAAGGGAATAAAAGAGGACGAGAGAAAGAAAGAGAGAGAAAGAGAGAGAGGGAGAGAGATCGAGAGTAAAGTACAAGCAGAAAAAAGGACGAAACGAGGTGGGGATCGAGAAAGGGAGGGCGAAGTCCATCAGGCTAAAGAGTGCCTATCTCGTGCCGGTGCCGAGTTCGCTAAGGGCTATTCCATGTTAACCGCTCGTTCCCGACTTCTTTTTTCTTACTTTTTGCTTTTTTTAAGAGAGCTGCCTTCCTCTCTTTTTTTTTTTACTTTTAGCTTTCTGAACTGCGAGGCGACGGGGCGAGCGTCGTGTGGCGCCGCCCTCTGTGCTCACGGCCGCCCTCCGCACGCGGTGTCATCGACTGAGGGAGTTCGGGGCAATCCGGATCACCGGTCAATCCATTGAACTCGATGAACAAAAATTGCTATTGTGTTTCATGGTTTTTTCAAAAAAAAAAATTAAATCAGAAAAATCCATTATTCTGATCGTTTGCCAGTATCGGGGTAAATTGAAAGTACCGACGGAAGATCTACATAGTCGAAAACAATAAATAAAATCAATCGTCCAATTACAAAGTTTAATTCGAGTCGATCAAGGATTTTACGTGTTTCTGGAAAGTTCACCGTCAGCCAATGCAAAATGGAAATTTGCTTTTTAATCGTGATGAAAATTGGCTTGAGGTGAGTGAATGAACCGGGAAAAAAGTCCGTCCAAAATGGAGGATCGTGAATTCCCAAATCTGGAATATATCGCACAGGTTCAGCCATACAAATAACTCATTTAATAATAAATTAACGCTCAGAAATTTTAATCTTCCACTTTCAATAATGACTGTACTCAAAATCGATGATAGTTGCATGTGCTCGCCGGAAGTTTCCTCAATGACCGTACATCGGTTCCACATGTCGAACAAAATAATGTGTCAATTTTTAAATTCAATTAATACGTTCACATAATCTTATTATTATCAATAATCCACCATAAACTCAATATATAGTTCATAATATAGTTTTGCAATGATCACTGATTGATTCATCGTTAAAATAATTTGTATCCTATTTTATAAATTATAGTCGTTTACTCATTGGAAACAGCCGTGTTGAAAGTGTATGTTTGTAATAACAAAATATTATAATACAAAATTATTTAGTGGAAAATTCTAGAATAATTCAAGTACATGTATAATTCATATATAAATCTTATAATAATCATCTTTCTTATATAATGATATATTATTATAACTGATATGTAATTATATATTCATATATAATTATACGAAGATTCTAAAATAATATAAAATTCACATATAATTATATATTCAAATACAAGTATATATCAGTAATTCTAAAAAAATCTGACAACAATTCCTTGATTATTCATCCATAACGAACAACTGGTACCATCAAAGACTATAATTCCTCAAATATTCAACAATTTCGTCGTTTTTTTTCAAATACCCATCCGTTATTCGAACGCTTCACACCCAGCTGTTTTAAGCCACGCTTAGCATTGACACGAGTCGATTTAAAAAATGACACTTCCTGTCACGAGTAATGAATAATCCTCATGGATTCGAGCAATGTGAGAATACTTCGCGGGAGACCAGGTTGAGGCTTGCAGAGCACAATCGTCGCGACAATTACACGCTCGTTTCTGCGCTCGTTGGTCTATACGGTGTTTCGAAGAGATAGAACGAGGCAGACTCTTATGGTGAGCTCGCGCGCGTGTAATCGGTGGTATAATAAACGATCGCGGGGTGGAACATCGAAATTAGTGTACGCGTAACTCAGGTAGATTGCTAGTGGCTCGGTTGCTACGATGTCCAACAGAGTTTGCTTCGCTGATTGCGCTCGCTTCGCAAAACATGAATCAGTTACTCGAATAGCGAAGTCTCTCGGCGTTTCGCTTCGTGTGCTGAAGAAAGATAAACGGATAACACCCTCGCAGCATCGATTTGAAACGCCCGAGAAAATCGTATCGGCGGTTGGTCGTCTCGGTTGATCAATGACGTTTGGATAGGCCGCTACCATTTTCGGAGTATGATGTATAAGGACGAAACGTGAGAAGCGATTCGCGTTGCACGATTAAACGCTGGCGAGCGCAGCCAGAAAGCCGAAAAAAAAACATCGATAGGCAAAGAATGCAGCTGGTGAAGTGGAACGATCCAACCTATGGGGAAACAATCCTAAGAAAATAAATCGATAATGCCCAGACACTCGATAATGGACACTGCGAAGTTGCGAGTAATTCGCCATCTCTCCAATCCTATTTACTGCGATATCGAATATAATTATTACCTTCGGGAATCGATTCTTCAATATTGTGCTCTTTCACGAACGAAGCTTTCACAACGAAGGAAATCGGGTTGTGAATTTCTTAACACTATTTCTAATGAAACTCAAGCAAACCCAAAGCAATCGGATTGCTGTCGTAATTTGGATAGGAAGGAGTTGTGTATGTCATGTAACCGAATTTATAAGGAATCCTAAGCAAACCGACAACATTCATGCTAGATGAGAAACTTTGGAATAGGAAGAAGTTTGGAACTTTCTAACTTAAGCCTTAATGAAACCCGAACAAATCCCAAAACATTCATGCTATTGTAAAAACTGGATATAAGAAGAAGTTGTGAACTTGTCCATTTGATTCTTAACGTAACCCAAACAAACCCGAAATATTCATGCTGATGACACCACTTGGTAACTTTGTTAGTTATATGTTGTGAACTTCCTATGAAGCTGTATTTTTCTTTCCTCGGTTTTATTATAACGGTGTATTATTATATTAAATTCATGTAACCTTTGTTTCTATCCATGGTGGAATACCTCACTTGTACCTTTCACTGTTGATCTGGAAACATTTTGGAAAATATTTCCTTTCGAGATGCGACTAAAATCGTTGTTATGGTACTTGATACACAACTTGCCGAAAGTGTGCTCAAGCCTTCAGTAGATCATATTCGTTCATCACATCAATCAAACTCACATCGATCTTTCTAGGTTACTCCCTATCGATGGTTTCATACTATTCATACTGCCAACTGTCCCTATTCAAAGAAGTTTAAAAACAAAAGTTTATCGGGTCCTACTATATCTCTACTCTCTTAACTTGCAATCATGAAAAAAAATCGTACCAAGTTGTTTCCCTTTCGGATTTACGTCTCATTTAAAAACTAGGTACTCGAGCGAAAAATCCGAGTTATCCACAAAATTTCCGAGATTTTGGAGTAACCTCAAACTTTCGTGTGAAAAGGTCAAAAATTTCTTGTTCAAGCTGAATAACAAGGTTGGATGATTGAGAATCGTCTAGCGGTAGAAAAATGACTCAGAGTTGGCGGAGCCGGCTGATATCAATATCCAATAGGGCAGGCATTAACTCCCGATGGAACGAACCCGCGTTACGAGCCGTAAACGAAACGGCGCCAACATTCTTTCCCCGAAAGAGCATTTTGTAGTTTGGAAATTCCACCGAGTACAATTCCCCGGTCGGCCATCCGAGCTTACGGGAGCCTGACAAGACGACGGAAGAATCCTCGGATGGATAAGACGATGTGGTTGATTGTGAAGAGGAGAAAGACGAAATGGCTGAGCGAGAAAAACAGACTAGAGAGGGTGGTGAGGGGGATTAACAAAAAAGGCCCGAGGAATTCAATCGATGATGAAGTTCTAATGTGACAGTCTCATATGGCGTTGATGAGCATACGTTTTTGGCATAGTAATTTTTTTAATGAAAATATGTCTTTTAAAGTGAAATAAAGTAACAATTCCTACGTCGGTGAATTCTGGAAAGTTTGATGCTTTGTTTAAAAAAAAAGAATCAAGGGTCTATGAAAAAACTGGGTTCGAACATTTGGGAAGTTATGTGGATCTTTCATAAGTTCTTAATTAATTATTTTTCTAATGTGAAGGTTTTCGATATTCTTAATTTGATTGCCAGTTGGATAAATGTGCTTTCCGACTCGAATGGTTTCATTATTCTAACCCTTATATGAGTTCTATGGTTTTATTATTTCAATACGTATTATTAACTCTTAAAATGAGTTATATGGTTTTACTATACAAATTCTCATATTAGGCTTGACGACTTTTCAAACTGAAAGGTGCGCACACTTGACCCAAATGACTGATTTTGAATCTACGAAGATTCAAAATAATATAGACAGTCCATTTTTTACTAACCTCAAAGTCTGTCTTTACACTCGAAGATATATTTTTTTATTTTGTGGTAGCTTTCTTGCGTGGGCTAAAATCATCAGGATATTCGGAACTGTGGAGTGTGCCCTTGATATAAAAAATTATCATTATATTGGCTGTCGATCTCGACCAGGATGGAGCGGTGTCCGCCGACGAGTCATGCGAAGTCTTTGGATATCTGGTCTAACAAGAGCTCATGTCAGAAGCCGAAGTAGTAGCAGGAGCCCGTTTTCGCTGCCAGAGATTAATCCGGATCGATCCGTTGTGCTATTATAACGATACGAAGAGAGGACGGAAGCAGATCAGCGGCCGCGATTCTCTCGATCGATCCTGGTCAAGCTTGGACCTGTCACATGGTAGCAGGATGTTTTTAGGACGATGAATGAGAGGATTCGTTGGGACCACTTTATATTTTGACCGGGATATACTCCTGTTGCAATTTCGCGATATTGAATCTTGCTTGATGCATCATTGATGGAGAAATTGCCAATCCTAAGTCGCCCAATTTCCACAAGCGAATGAGGAGGTACGAGTATCCTTTTGACCCAATAAGACTCAATCTCAGTCAGAACGCGTCATCAACATTTTCGAGCACAGAATCCAAAATCACTTGGTATCGTGAAGTAGGTAGGGTTAGGATGACCATAATTTCGTAACAGTCCGCTGTGTCAAAATAAAACCTACTATGGTCAATAAGACATTTATTTAGGAAGAAAAACGTTTCTGGACCGAATTTATGTTGACCCTTTTGTTGAACAAGAAATTGCTCTCAAATGTCTAAACAGACAGACTTGGTCAAAGTGCCTCGATAGTGCGATGAGTCTAGCAAGGTAAGTATTCCATGAAAAATTTGATTTGATCAAAAACATGATTTTTTATCAAACGTATGCAACGTGGTTTGGTGAAATGCGGTAATAAACAAATAGTTGCTGGTTAGTCAGTTTTATCTCGAAGCGTCAACATCAATTGCTATGAATTTTGAAATGTTTTTTTCTCAAAAAAACTAAAATCAATTTAATGTTATATGTAACTTTGGATTTCATTTTTTTCTAAGACATAACGTAGACGGTAGTTGTATCTAATAGCTAATAACGACGTAGTAATGAAACCAAAAAACAATTAATCATCATGGTCGTCGTTACGTAAAAAAAATGTTAATTAATAATAAAATTAGTTACACTTGTGTTAAAACACGTATTAAATCTCAGATATTTAACTTTACTGTGTACGAATGCTTACCTGGATGCTGTACTCGAAATTCTAGAAAAACAAACTTTCAACCGCTTTTTCTATTTCACTTTTGGGTGCAAAAGAGTGTTTAATCCTCCAGATATTTCGATTGCCCAACTTACCCCACTGCTCAATATACGCTTCCCTATTATATTGAGGCTGCGAAGCGCTGATAGACTTCGACGGTTGATCACCATACGGTGAAGATTCCAATGATAGTTTTGGGTTGGATTCTTGTCGCGAGAATTGGTGAACGCGCGCAACCCCGTCGGCTCCAATGAAGGAACTTCGAATAGAACCGTAGTGGCGCCAGTGGAAGATGAGCCTTATCAGTGACTGTAGGTTTCGAGCCGCCACCCGCATGCATGGATAGACGCGGACTGCGGTGAGCCGCTAGAATCCAGAATGGATTTCTATCGTTTCGGACATTGGAAAACCTGAAATATTGGTCGAGAAATCCAAAAAAGTCGACTGAACGCACCGAGGGACCCAGGGAGGCTCGCAGAGATTTTTTATTATGCAGGCTCCTTCATTCACTATTGACTACCTTCGTTCGTCCTGTTAACTTCTAATGGACATACAGTGCACGCGTGAATCATCAACCGTAAAATAAGAACTGTATAAAATAAGACTCAGACATAAAGCATCATTTAAAAGGAATCATAATGATTCCGTAATAGTGCCGGATCAGGATTCCGGTTGGAATTCGATTTCCATTGAAAAAGCAAGATTCTAGTCAAATCTTCAAACAAATCGGATCGGGCTTAATTCTATTTTTTTGCCCGGGTAGTAAACTAGGAAAACCTGTAGTTTTCCAAGTTTCGATTAACTGATAACCCAGTACAGCAAAAGTAATAAAAAAAACAATGGCAATCCTCGGTGACATCCGAGTAAATCAATATACGTATATCCAGCTTCCAACGCGTATACGACACCCCCACCTCGTTTCCATTCGAAGTAAAAGATAAAACCATGTTCTCCCTTTCTTATTTGATTTCGCAACATTCGTCGAGCTCTTCCGTTCTTCCACGGTTAACCAGGAGACGAGCTCGGTTGTGTTCTCCAATGGGAAAGATCGCGGAGAGCATATACGTCTCCGGTGATTCCTCCGTAGCCTGCTCTCCTGCTCGTCTACCTCGGAAAAGCAATAAATAAGGACAAAGCGCAACAAATTAGATCGTGGTGAGATCTCCTGGGGGAAACATCGCTTAGGCCACGGATCGGTGTGTTCGCGATATTTCATGGCGGGTTCTCGAAGTAAGTTAAGTCGGACCATCCTGAGGCCCACTCTTCTACCTGGCCGCACCTTGTATCCCCACTTCCATTTTGCTACAGTGATTTTTCTCTCGCTCTCTTTCTTTCTCTTTCTTTGCCATTATTTCTCGAGGCTTGAGATCCTGCTTTATTCCTTTCCTCGTTCTCTTCATTTCCCAGCTACGATGTTCTTTTCTCCTTTTTGTTTTCATTCACCCTCGCTGCAACTCTTTATTGTCCTCTCGCGGAGATGCAACGTTCAACCACCAGCTTGGTCAACTCTTGGTTCCACATCTCTCTCTCTACCTCCTACTCTCGATCCTCAACTTCTTCGTAATCCTCCATCGTCTTTTGGCTCCTTTTGCTGATTCTTTTATTTCCGAAACGTCCCATCCCACTTCTTCTACCTCGAGCACCTTTCGTTACCCACTATGGAGAAGAGTATCAAAAAAACAAAAAAAAAAAACAAAAAACAAATGAAAAGGATACGAGAGGGGTTGAGTCCTCTCCGAGTGTAAGCGAGTCGCACACGCTGCTCCGGTTTCCAGGAAGCGAGAGCTTCACCGTAGCACCGCCGCCGCGCGCCCCAAACCGATTAGATTAGAGGAATCAATTCGTGAGTGGAAATAGCAGCTGTCTCACTCTTCCTCTCGCCCAAGTTTGGACAACCTCTCACTGGAAGCACGGCTCGCCAGTTCTGGTCCTTTTGCAGAATCTACAAGATCCATATGTGTCACGCAGGACCAAAGTTTCCGCTGCTTCGGGTACTCCGTTTTGGCCCTTTTTTTCAGGAACCACCGGTAATGCGAATGTAAGAATTCTTCATTTTTAGGGGTTGTGGACTCGTTTGGGTCAAGTGTGCGCGCTTTGTTATTTCAAGGGTTGGTTTTAAAGATAAGGGTTTGAATAATAAAATCATAGTAGACAAATACAGCACTTGGGTATTTAACAAATTATCTGATTAAAAATTTGAAGAAAATATTCATATTTATTTTATAAAAAAAGGATTAATTAGGAAAATTCAGAGCTCCCTTGAACCGTGTTCCGAGTACTCGTTCTCATCCCTGTGAGGTAAGTAGACGCACGTTGAGAATGTCAGCGCATTTTTGAAAATTATAAACATAAATGCTTTGACAGTCGAATGAAATAAGCAAATTATCTAATCGAAAATTATAAATCTTCTGAAAAGGTCATAATTTTTCTTCGAAATTCGACATAATTACGGATAGAGCTATGCGAGATTAGATCTGGAGATAATTGGAAATTAACGAGACTTTGAGGTTGTCTTCATCAATAAACAACCATCGATCAAGTTTATACAGGACAAATGAATGGCCCCTTCACGAAAGCAAGATGAAAGGTACATGGATGTCCATAACCGTATCAGGAGCAAATATATCAGCAAAGATTTTCCTGATGATTAAGTTGAAACGAATTTCATGTATGAATAAAATTAATTCACCAAAATTTTGGCTTCACACTGTCGTGGCAAAAAAATCATTTTTGAGATCGTCAATTTTGGTTTTTTTTTATTTAAAAAAAAATAGCAGTGCTGCGCGAGGTGTAAATTTTGATAATCCGAACTAATTCTCTCCTAAGACGTATGTAACTCGCTGTAGAAAATCGGCAACCACCCTCGGCCCTCTCGGCGATAAAGAATGGGTGCGCACACTTACCCCCCTGTGCTCGATCACCCCCGAAAAAATTACGAAGTTCCGCGAATATCAAGTTTTAGGAGTTCAGCGACGGAAAATGGGGATCGGCAAACGAACGGTTCATTTAATCGAAAGTTTGGTGATCAGTCGAGGCAACCAACGACATTTGACATTCCAACGAAGCATCCACTCAAATGGAGGATTATTGATCGACAAACGTATCACCACTAAATCGCAGTCAATTCGAGGTTGGACGAGCGGGTTTCCGAGTGGTCTTAAAAACGACCTTTCAAAATTCCGTTTTTTTTTTTTGGTCTTTTATCTTCGTTTTTATTCTCCTACTCTTCCATCTCTGCGTTGTACTCGACGCGTCGTTATTTCTCCCGCAAATGTATACATACATTATATTCATGGGTGTCCGACGTCGACAGTCGTAAAGACCGGTGAAAATACGAGTCAACGCAACTACTCGGTTATGGGGAGGTGATTTTCACCATAACTTCGAATTGGTATAACTATTCGGTGGAGGCGTGGTGGATGAATTTCATGCTAAAAGAAATTGGAAATCCCATCGATTACTTGTCAAATAATCTATGGATCGTGTCATTGTTCTATGAGAATTTCTATGAGAGTTCTGGAAGAATATATATATATATGATTCCCGAAAACGATCAATCAAAATGCCAAAAAATAATTTTCGGCACTAAGGTAACCGTTTTTGGGAATATTTAATTTTACTAATGCATCAAATTATTATTAAAATTAAATATTATCAAATATAATAAATTTTAAAAACGATGAAAATTTATTTGAATGTGATCACCTTTTTCAACTCAACTAATCTTTTATCAAGCCAGAAAAGTCAAAAATTTAGATTGAAAAATGAAGGTAAATTTCAATTAGGCGCTATAGACACTTCCCACCAAACTTTCATTTATCAAAAAAAAAATTCTTTTCCAAAATGGTCAGTTCTGACAGCTACCTAATATTTCCTTATATTTCTCACAAACTTTGTATAACCCGAGCAAAGAGCTGCAAACGATTGAAAAATAAATAAAAAAAAAAAACATCTAGTTTCAAATCGATATTTACAAAAAGCTTTAGGCTGGACAGAAGTAAAATCTGACGATACGAGCATTAAACAAGTTTTTAACAGGGGTAATATGAAATCTCGAGATAATAATCAGGGGCGCTTTGGGTACGGTGTGCGTGCGAGTGCTAAATCGAGCCGGGTTATTATAGCTCGCGTGCAGAACCGGAAGTCGCGTGCTCAACGTCGAACCCGCCCACCTCGTTAACTACCGTACACATAGCCCGCCTCCGCGCGAGCTTTCCCCAACTCGTTACTCGAACGTCAAAAAGAAGTCCGTTCAAACAGGGGCGGGGGGGGGGGGAGATTCAAATAATTTGACTTCTGATGCAATCCAAGTTGTGACGTTGATTCTTCTGTCAGTTTTTTCGCGGCAGCCAATTCACCAACTATCGCAACTTAACCTCAAATTTTTCGCTTCTCAAACTGCAAATAACTTTTTCAAGTTTTCTTTATTATTTTTTAATTCCACGAAAGGTTCCGACGATTTTTACAGTTTTTCGTTTGACTATTAAATCGTTTGGATTTTGAGTGAAAATTGTCTGAATTTATTGAGGTTAGAACAGGTTTTTTTTCGGAGTAACGAAGAGGAGATGAGTGGCGACGCAGGCTCAAGCGTCATCCGGTAGGAGGCGCAAGAAGGGTGGCCATATGTAGAGCCAGCTTGATGGGGAAAACACCCTTCGGTTAAACTGCACCCTTCTGGCAATTCGATGATCGGTGCCACGCCTATAATTTCCTAGATGTATACGCAGAGGCCTCGTATACATACTGAAACTTTGATATCTGAGGACGTAAGTAACCCCGTCGCGAGTGAAGTGCACCGACGGCCATTATTTATCCGAACGTCCGCAAGCGAGAGAGAGAGAGAGATAATGAAGGCGTTGTATGTGTATACGTATATAAGTATAAATAAAGCGGTATACATTATGGTCAGCCGAGTCTCTTCGTGAGCTGATCGATCGCGTCTCGTAATTAACAGCCGGCCCCTGAATCACGAGGGGGCGCGTTAAGCTGCGTAGGATAAAAAAAACATAAAATAAAAAAAAAGAAAAATCACTTCAACACACGGGTTTTATTATTCGTGTACCCGAACAAGAGACAATATCAATTTTTCAAACGCGCGTACATTATTGATAAGCCCACAACGTGAACAAAAATTAAGCCATGAACGTAACGCGACGATGACGGTCGACAACTCCGAATTTAAGGGGCAGAGACTTCATCATTTAAATTCTCAAGTTATTTACTGACTGATGATTAATCTTGGTGATAAGAAATACGTTAGCGATCGGGGAAAGATATAAAGATTGTCACACTTTCGTAAATTTTGAAATTTCGTAAAATTCACACTTCTTCTGATAAATCGCTCGGAGAATATTTTCTGTACATAAATATTTTCAATACGTAACACGAGGATTTTTCAATCAAAGGAGATGATCCATGGGTTATTAGGAAAAAATTATTTCTTCACATTCAGCGGTGAATTTGAAAAATGATAAATATTAGTTTATTTGTGTTGTAAATTTGTACATTGATGCACAGGAATTAATAAGGAATTCATTAAGATTAATAAGAAAATCATTAAGGAATTAATAAGGAAGTAATATTACTAATAATAATTAATAGTAATAAAGAATTAATAAAAAATTAATTAATAAGTACAAACACGAACTAAAATTCAATCATGTGTAAACGCGTAGATCCTATTAGCGTGCTTCGGTAATGAGGCAAAAAGGACCATCAAAAAGTGCAATGAAAATGTATGATCTACTATCAAATACTTGAGAATCTTAAGTCTAGAACTACATTAGTCATTCGGGGTAACCGGGGAAAGTGGGTAAGTGTGCGCACCCTCTTTACTTCCAATCGAGCCTAGGGTGGTTGGCGGTATATTGCAGCTAATTACACGCGACTCGGTAGATAAGTAGATTAGATAATCAAAAGCGACGCGACGCTCGGCGTTTGTATTTTTTTATTTGAAATAATTCTAATAAACAATGATTCCAAGATAGATTTTTTCTGACACAGCAAACAGTGTGTCAGTGCTTATTTCATTCGAATTTCATTTTTTTAGAGCATTTATATATATAATTCTTTTCATTTACCCCACAGAAGTAATTTACCCCACTGAGTTTTCTTATTTAATCCTATTCAAAAAATTAATGTTAAAGTTTTCTGTAAAGTTTCTTTTTTTTTATTAAATAATCGGTAAAATGTTTTATCTAATTAGTTTGGTTGTATCATCTCAACTTTTATCTTTCAAGTTTGACGACCCTTTGACTTCAAAAGTGCGCACACTTGACCCAAACGACTCTACACAGCATCGAGATTGTTTTGAAAACATTCATGGTGTTCATGGTGTCAAAGTATACCGAAGAGCCACCCGATTTCAAAAATATCCCACGATATGCATTGCTCAACTATTAAGTACAAAAAAAAACATTGTTTTCCATTCAACTTTGTTGCGACACCGTTGCGCGAGAAAACGTCAATGTTCTTTCGTAATTCGATCTGATTGCTTGTTATCGCAACGAAATGGTGACGCTTCAATAACATCAATGAGGATCCCTGGGGCTTGTTTGAAAAAAAAATCATTTATTCACGTTGAATATTATTTCTGATGGAAGAAGATAACCCGAGGGAATAAATACAAAATACGATTGAAATACGGTCGAGTACGGAATGTCCCGAAGGTACTTTGATGATACCTGCAGCCGAAGGAGGACTATCAAAGTGTCTTTTAACCCGCAACACTTTAATGACTCGATCAAAGCCCAATAAATTTAACCGCGCAACGGAATCATCTTTGCGTCTTTTACTGATGGAATTACCGATGTCAACCGCGAAATATTCGTTTCAGTAAACTTCAAACTTACCGATATCTCATCCAATACCTTATCACTAGAATAATCCTCGAAACGATCTCTTATTGAAAAATCATTTCAACAATTCGAAAGTTTCCTCGATTAACGAATTATCACGTGTGCAAATTAGCAATTATTGCGCGTTGCGACTTAACATAATTTTTTTTTCTCTTTTCACTTGCGATTGCAAATCCATCATCGAGGATACTTTGTGCAATAAACAAGCGGACCATTGTGCGGCGAAAGTTTCGCTCGGGTATACTCTCAGTAATAACTCAATAGTCATAATTCCCTCAGCTCGGTTGAATACGCGGCTAATATACGACCACCTCAAACTCATAAATACGAAGCCTGCAGGTAAGTAAATGTTGAGTAAAGGAGCGAACGATGCGACACGTGCATATATTGTAAGGATATATTCCCCGCGAGAGAAGCTTAATTAAAGCCTCTGGCAAACCTGGATCAAAGATCTGTGTATATCTGTAACGCGAAGGTAGCCTGTGTGCGTTTATGTACGCAAACGTACCCGAATATATACATACATACGTACATAAACATATAACCGTATAAAAAAATATATATAAATATATACAGCCTTGGCCAAAAGTATTAGGCATCCAATAATTTTTCTATCCGGACGAAAAATCGAATTTCTCTGCGAAAAAAAAATCGTAAAAATTTGTTCAAAAAACGAAACTAAAGGTAACAGTTACCTCTTCAAACATCTAATTTCTAAATTCCGGGATCACTATTTTTCTAAGCTCAGGCTTTTTCTAAGTTTTTTGTTCTGACATTAAATTCGATATCTCGGCGAAAAATGATCGTAACCAAATTTACCAAACGGCGTTTCAAAGAGGACAAAAATCGCTCCCTTTTGCTTTTTCATTCTTATTTTTGCCATTTTTTTTGTAGCCGGTACGTCACTTCGGAAATTACGGAATTTTCCACTGTTTTCGTACTTTGCATAATCGCTTGCTAGATTTTGAAGAATGGTAATCCCAAAATTTAGAGAGTAGATGTTCGTAGAGGTTACTATTAGCTTCAGTTTCGTTTGTTAAATAAATTTTTACAATTTTTTTTCACCGAGAAATTCGATTTTTCGTCCGGATAGAAAAATCATTGGATGCCTAATACTTTTGGCTAAGGCTGTATATATATATAAATAGCTGTTAAAATATGTGTAAATATATATATAGAAACGTAAGTGTATTGTATTGATACGTACATAAGTAAATATAAGTAAGTATGTATGTACGTATACATAAAAGGGAAAACGAAATCGTCCAATAATAAACGAGTTGAAGCACTCGGGAGAGCGCTCCAGCAAGAAAGAAGAAGAAGAAGCAGCATCCTTCGATGTGTCCTGTTCGTGCCACGAGCGAAGTCTAAGTGGGGGGATACTTTTCCTGGAAGCAGTTCTCCGCTTGTCAGGACAGATAATTTTTGTCGAAGCACAGGGAGGGCTCGCGCGTCTCGAAAAACCACCACCATCACCACCAGGTCTAACTTGGACCGCCCTACTCCTCCTACACCTTTCGAGAAATCCTTCCAGACTCTCTACCTCTTTGTTTTCTTATGCTTCGATCTTTTATAAGGGAGTATATATATATATATGGTTGTGTGTGTGTATGTATGTATGTAGGTATATATATTTGTATATTCTTTTGCATTTCCCCTCACATCCTCCGCAAGAATTGCATTCCAAGACGCTCGCTAATGGACGTCGAGAGCAAAGTGTGCGAGCGCTCATATAGCCGAAGCAGACACCGAGGAGTACTCGCATAGGCACTCCGACAGAAATTTAAAAGAAAAGGGGGGAATGGAATGAACGGGGTTTTTCAGTGATTGGCCATGATAAACATTGTACATTCTGTAATTCCGGTTGATTCGTCGTTCATTTTTCTTCTTTGTTTTTTAATAGCGTGGATTTTGGTAGGGAAGTTGATTTTGGTAATAAGTAATTGGGGATGCAAACGTAAGGGAGAGGCGAAGGATTTTGTAGAATGTCGAATGCCATACCAGAATGATCTCTCGATCGAGGGACTCGTAGAAAGGGATGAAGCAACTTTTCGAACCGTTAGACCCAGTGATTGACGCACGCAAAAATTGTCCTAGAAATACGATCAAGTTTCCAATATCTTTAATTTTCTATAAGAATCCACCAACTTGTTGAGCGGGTAAAACTCATTGGGATTATTCATTGTGATCTAATGTACAAACGCAAATTAGATGGGAAAGGTGTTTGATATTATTTCGATGAATTCTAAACGATTTTTGATGGATCATATTTTGTATGTCGCTTTAGATGATATACTTAGGTGCTTATAAAAATGAATGGAACTTCAAGAAATATAATCCTAATCTAAAAAAGTATAAACCACTTGGAAAGGTGTATCTAAAAGAATCGTCGAGCATACGGTCTGACGAAGTGAATAGGTTGCGTTTAAGCTGACTTTTTTTTCCTAATTACTTGCCACATATTTTGAACGCAAACGTAATAAGGATATTCAAAAAACTTTCATTGGGGAATAATAAAGAATCCAATGAAATCGGATTCTCAAATCCCTGTGAAAATGTAAATGCATCTTGGAACACCTTACATTTGTTTGGTTTTCCAAAAAAATCCTAAAAAGATCTACAATCGAAAAATAGCGCAGAATCCACATTCCGATGTGGACTTTCTATGAGCAGTGTCCCTGTTAAATCCCTATACAAATGTATTATCTCAGCTTAGGGAAATAGTATGTACAATCAGGGACACCCTGACAAGTTTCCGCTCGGGTAGTCAACACGAGCATTTATTGGGCTGGCAGAAGTGCTGACTTCCTAAATACAGAGTTCCTGACCAACCCCTATATCGATACAGTATCTAAAAGTCTAGTCAAGTATCTAGGGATTTCCCGACAAGTTTTTGTTTGGGTTTGTTTGGGTTGACAACAGGTTATCCAGTTTGAAATAAAAGCTGATGAATCATTTTTTCCAAAACGATGGAAAAGTGGGTTCGTTTGTCTCAAGGATCATCAAGGCTATTTTCCAAGCAAGCAACAATGTGTCGAACGGCTATTGTCGGGACACGCGCTAGATGTCAGTTCGTGAAGTGCACAGTGGAACGAGAGATGTCTCACGAAGGAGCGCGGAACGGGTCTAACCACTCGAAAATGCGGGTTCGCGACTTCACACACACGGGTCACAAGGAAAAAGAGAAAGAAGTGGGGTAGGAGAAATATGAATGTAAATCGTGTTCTATCGCGTGGACCAAAGGAGAGTCTCCGAGCGGGATAGTCGAGATCGTATCGTCGTGATAATTGGTAGCCGAGATCGTGTCCGGATAAACTATATACGAATCTCCGAGGGGCCTCCACGAGAAATAAGGAACAGCTCCATTACAAGTGACCGCGTCGTCGCATCGTAACGTTCTATACGTCCTCGAGAGAACACAGGACGGAACGAGGGTCCGGGGTCCACTTTGGCTCCTGAAATTACCGACCGCGAACCTACATTAGCTCTCACTTCAAAATGGATCTCAGCATATAGATATGACAGTGCAGTCGTCACGCAACCTGAGTATAGATCCTCCGAAACGCTGGGACTTTCGCTGAGAACCTGCGCATTAATTGATGGCAATATGGACAGCGCCGGTTCCGGTAATGAAAACAACGACCTGGCATTTGATCCTTTTTCGATGCGTTGGATCTTCCAATTTTCTGATCTCTTTTACGGAACTAATGCTTGAAACTTCCAGCACTCTTTCCTATTACTTCTTTGTACTTGGTATTAGGGTCAAGTGTACGGAATGCGCAACAAGAAAAACCGTCAGGCTTAATAGATATGGGATGAAATAATAAAACTGTACTGTTCCTGGAGGGCGTTTATGCAACTTATGATCAAATTACGAAAAATCACAAAAAAAAATTAAGATTTATTTAAAAACGAGGATTAATTGAGAAAATTAAGAATGTGCTCAGTTGACTCGTATTACGGAGAAATTTGAGCATCCCTGTAGGATAAGTAGACCAAGACTGGAAATACGAGGACATTTTTGAAATTCATAAATATAAAATTCGAGATTAGATTTCGAGGTAATTAGAGATTAACGAGAATTGGAGATCGACTTCGTCAATGAGTCATCATCAATCAAATTTGTACAAGACAAATTAATCGTCTCTTTATGAAATATGAGAGCTGATAAGTTTACGCACGTGCATATTCGAAGGTGAATAAAATTATCACACCTCAATTTCGATTCGTGCTCAGACGTCACCTTGTTAGCCGTAGCAGAAAAATCCATTTTTGGATCGTCCACTTTCGTTCTTTTTTCAATATACAAACGCCACGGAGAGCGTTGCTTTTTATTACCCAAACTAATTGTCCACTCAGGCGCGTATAGCTTGGTACAGTAAAGCGCCATCAACCCTCGGCACGTTCAGAGATAAAGAGGATACGTACACTTACCCTCTGCGCATAGTTGCCCCGAATAACACTAAGTATACCACTTTCAGTGGTATCCTTCAGAGTTCGATGTTGAAATGGTAACTTTAGAATTTGGCGTTGAAACGGTCACTTCTATTTGGCATCGGAACTTTCTCTTCCATTTAGTCTTACAACTTCAATTCTTGACCCAATAAATCGTTGATTTTTTATAATTGAATCCGCAAAAATGAGTCAGGCTTAATACGCTGAAAAACTGTTGGAAGTTTGTCCAGCCATTTTATGGCGATCATCATCGACGGGTCAAAATAAAGTTTCAACAATCTCCCATTTTTAGCAGGCTTAAAATTGACCCTGGGAATCGTTATGTCAAAACAAAAGAGTCTAGGCCCACAAATTCTTGATCCACGAGAAACAACCAGGATCTTTGTGATGACTGCTCAATGCGGTTCTTTGAGTGACCAATATCCAACTTCCACCGGAGTTTGCACCCTTGTTCGTTTCTGTTTTAATTCTCTTTTCCCCTAACCCACGTGATCTATCAGAAAATAATTTACCGCCAGAAATTTCTCGTTTACTCCTCCCCGAAAACACTCACTTTTTTGCTGTCAACAGCCATAAAACGTTTGAAGGTCATCAGTACGGGAATGGAATTTGTCGAAAAGAAGAGAAAATGTGAGGACGAGGTAGAGGCTCGATTACCAAGGAAGGTAAACCAGAGAGACGACCGAGCTCCCCCTCGATGGACAACTAGAGCTTCCGGTTTTTTTTTCCAGATGCGTATCTCAGCAATTTGGGTGGCAGCCTCGTCCTCCATACCTGAGCTTTCCCTTGCGACATTTCCGGACTCGAATGCACCTCGTTTCGAAAACATCAACGTACAGGGTGATTTTTACTTTCCTCGCCTTTTGCCTTCTCTCGCTCACTCGTTGAAAACCAAAAAGTACCTTTTTTCGCAGATGACGCTTCTGATCCGTGCTCTAGCTCGTGCTCCCTCGCCACCCTCAAATTCTTTCGAAAACTGTCCTCCGCACGTTTTTCGAGAAGCGAGGGAGCGAGAGGGAGAGGGATAAAAGAAGGAGAGAAACAGAGGGAAAGACACAAAGCCCTGCGAGAGTCCAGCGGCAAAAAGTCCATTAGCGCGTTGTATAGTGAACCGGACGGGTTTCACATTCGGAAATAGACTGAGTTACGAGCCTATTTTCGTGAGTCCCATCACGGTTAATTTCCACTCCTGCGTTTCTGCTATCCTTCGCTACATGACCATATGTATCTCCATAGGTGTCCAATCCAGTATCACTCCAACTTCAGTTCTTTTTTTTTCTACGACACGATTACTCGTAAATTGATCTTTATAATGTGAAAAATATTTCTAAATCTACTAAATTTGGTATAAACGGTTATTGTTTATAATTAAATATTTTCATTTATTTTCTTGCTTTGATAATTTGCGTTATTGACTTTTATTTTTGTCTACTTCTTTGTTTCGTTTACTTTTCGTTTCGTTTATTTTTTATTATTTTATTCCGTTAATTTTTTCATATATTTGTTCTTCTGTTTTGTGTATACATGATTTTTTTGATTTTGGAAAATTCATTTATTTTTTATTTAGTTATTGTTTTATTACTTGATTCATTTACACATATGTGTATATTTGGAACAATAAATTTCATCGATTTTTACCGTTATAAAAATTATTTGACCTTGTAAGATAAATGTTTCAATAAAGTATCTATTAAACGAATAAATAAACGAGATAATTTGTATCCATACGAAGTTTTGACCTTCACTCATCATCCGTAACCCCTGGCAATTGTGGAACTAGTTTCATCGTGATCATCGATCGAGAAAAAGCTTCGAAGACGTTTGTCCACTTCCGGTTAATTGACACTCAGGTTGGGAATGAGTATTCACTTCATCAGTAATACTTCAAGCCGTCAATTGAATCTAAGAGTTTTTCGCCATATCTTGAAATCGTACATCGGCAAATATCACGTCGACTCTCTTGGCAAACGCGTGTTCGACGGAAGAAAACGAGGGCAACGTGCCCAGGGTTCATAGTTAATGCGGATTCAAAGATATCACCCGATCGCATCAAATCCCTCGCGGTTAAAACCGCGTTCTTCGTTAACTCTAGCAAAAGCGAGAATCGAGCAAACAAGCGATATCTTCTCGACTAGTTCTCCGCTCGCTATTCGAGTCCGGCTCGCGCAAAGTGTGCATTACTCGTATTGCCACTATGTAACAGATAAATACACTCGGCATTGAATCCTGATCGGTAACCAGTGCCGGATTAAGGCCGGAGCGAAGCCCGCGATTAATTTTATCGGGCGATTCGTGGCTCGATTTATAATCGAAATAAAACCTAAAATCAATCGAATCTGCAATCACTTTTATATTCAGAATCTAAAATAAAAAACCACTTCTGAATAGAGAATTTTGAATAAAACTTGAATTTCAATTTGTCGTGTTTAATCTAAATTAAAATCTAAATGTAAATTTGTTTTTCTAATCCTTTATTTTTATAAAATGTATTTAATTTAATCTAAATCTAAATAAAATTTTTTAAAATTTAAATATTTCATGTATAATTTTACACAAGTTTAAAAAATTACAATTCGGAAAACAGTACAAATAAATTGCGTAGGCTTTCTTCCAAATAGCCTTCATGATCTGAATCTTACCTTCTGATAGTAAATGTTTATTCTAATTATATGTAGCGGTTTATCAGCACTATACATGTTGTAATCAAAATTTGAGTTTAAAATTCAAAATTATATCTATTTAAAATTTTTTCTTGTACGAAGTTACAACAGGTATGACCTTATTAGGAACAGTGATCTGAATAAGGCCCAGAAGATGCGTTTTTCAAAAAACGCTTTATTATTTTCTTAACCAAAATTATTATTAATATGTTGATTATTGAATAAATGATAAAATAAACATTTTCGTTTTATTTCAACATTCATAGTTTTTTTTTTGTACTTAAAAACAAATAATGGGTCAAGTCTTATACGGGTCAAGTACATTATTATTCATATTTCGCTAATTTTCGAGACTCTCAGAATTGCTAGGCCCTCACCATTTGATATTCCTGTTTCACGGTTAATTCTGAACTGTAAGAGACCTTGCAGACCCAGTCCCCTCGTCCGTTATCATTGCAGCAACAATCCTGAATTTAGTTTTGCTTTTTCCTTTTAATTTTGCCATCTGCTTCTCTCGCGATCGGCGTAACGCGAAATTGATCATTTTTATCGGAGCCATTCGTCGAGAAGTCCGTCCAGATTTCAAATTGCATTGCAATGGTAGTTTTCCCGCGCCGGCGCAAACGCACTTCTCCAATCAACCGGCAATTAACGATTCGCCGATTAATTGGTAATGGGGAGACGCGGTCATCGGGACCGAAGATACCACAATTACGGAGGCAATCCTCGCGTGCTACGATCCATCGCGGATTCCGATTCTCCTCGCGCATTGGCAATCGGCGAACACAGCACGGACAATCCTAGCTTGCGATTTGCTTTTATGTAAATACGCACACGAGGCTTGTACACTCTTGTTCTCTCTTTGCTCTTCGAAGAGATTAACAATTGTCCGTAATCGACAAATCGAAAATACGAAACGAAGAAACCTCGTGCGTCTTTAGCTTCTACCATACATCCTGTTCGACCTGTACTTCAACTTTACTGCGTCGTCCAGCACCGTTTGCAATCAAAGTTGATCAAGTTGAAAATCAAATTATTGAAAAAATTAAAAGTTTGCATATTTTTTTAAGAAAGGACGAACATTATTAAAAGTCATCGTATTTATTTGTATGTATATTTTAGAAATTGTGTGCAATATTTTATTAAAAAATAATAGGAATTAATTACAATTAATCTCGTAGAGGACCTTTAAAGGTCAAAGGTTTGATACGGAAAAAATTGACCGTTTAATCTGATACAAAATGAAATATGAGCTTTTGTGAAAAATTGGATAAGACCTGTCAAATATTGGCTTGATTAATGTTGTCAAATTGTCAAATGTTTACCTTTTATATGAGACATGATTTGGCAAATTTTTTCAACTATTTTCTAAAACTCGATCTGTCAAATTTTTTTGAATTTTCTGTAAGACCTGAGCTGTCAAATTTTATTGAATTTCTGTAAGACCTACCGTGTCAAATTTTGTTAAATATTCTATAAAATCTGCTATTTTAAATTTTGTTAAATAATGGCTAAGACTTGACCTGCCAAATTTCGTCAAATATTATCTAAACCCCGATCGGTAAAAAATGGTCGAATATTGGCAAGGCCTAATCGAGATATTTTTGCAAGCGCGTTCTAATCAGCAAATAAAAATTTTAATGTTTTTTCGATTCTTTTAAGAAAAGTCGAGAGCATTATTAATAGCTAATGGAAGACAATGTGAAGAAGAGTAGAGTTGGTCAATACTGAACTGATCTGAATATTGTAATGAATAATTGTACCGAATAGCAAATCGATCGCTTTATCGTAAAACTTGACCATTGATAATATAATCGGTTTTTGCAATGATTTTATTCGACTCATTGCGATCCTAGTCGTCTTAAACAATTCTAAACCGCATTTGACATAGGCACGAAAAAATTGTGGAAAACCTCTGTCGGTATAGGCGATTCCATATATTTCAGATTTTCTAACGCAATAAAAAATCTCAGAAGCATTGAGCTTCCGTTCGGTTCCTGATGCCGGTATCCGGTGAATATAGCGGATGTAAAAGATCAAAATCATTTCTTCCCTCATCCTTTCAATCCTCCTCCTTAACCGCAACCGCAGAGATAACTCCTAGAAAGTTTCTCTGATTCCTGTCACCAGTTATTTGAAACCTGTCGACCAATGTGTTATAAGAATCCAAAAAGGGATTTTGTTTCGACATGCAAGGGGTCTGATCCGACCATGATACAAACGGATCCCAAAGTTGAAGCATAAAAAACAAAACTAGACCCACGTACCTGGATAATCGTGTTTCGCACCACATCCCAATACCATCCACATCTATCCCCTCCAAGATCAACAGAAATATCCAAAAATTAAAAAAAAAATTAAGAAATACCGAAAAAAAGAAAGAATCTGATGTCCGACAAAGGATTGTGAAGTGGTAACGAAAAGACTCATTGAAAGCGCCGAGACAGAGATGAACAATACCCAACAATAAACAATCCAAACAAACCCAAACAAAGGGATCCAAAATTTGAAGCATAACAAACAAAACTAGATCCACATACCTGAATAATCGTGTTCCACACCACATCCCAATACGATCCACATCCATCCCCTCCAAGATCCACAGAAATATCCAAAGAATTAAAAAAATTAAAAAATACCAAAAAACGAAAGAATCTGATCCCCGACAACGGGTTGTGAAGTGGTCACGAAAAGTCCGTAACTCATTGAAAGCGCCGAGACAAAGAGGAACAATACCAAAAAAACAAAAAAACCTCGTGTCTCTTACTCCATACGCGAACTGTGTATAAAATTTATAACCTTCATAAATGAATATATGCGTGTATACGGAGAGCTTTCACTGCTGAACGTCCAGTATATTTCTTCGGAGTCGAGAGTCTCACTGTGCATGAAAATATAACATATTTATATATATACACATACACGTATAGGTACAGACCCACACATAAATGGACACATAAGTACCCATATACCGGGCGAGATATCAGAGTGAGGTACGGTCTGCGATTTTATCGATGCCTGATCTCGTCGGACATTATAGCCGGAGGGGTCTTTCGTACCGGGGGTAAGTGATTTTATGAAAATTGGAAGGGGCGGGTTCTCCGCTGGGTTGTACCTTCGATCGTAGCCGAAAGATATATAGGACGACCAATACCAAAAGAATAGTGCGCACACATGTATAGTCCGATGCCTGAATACGTGCTTGGATGATTATGGGGTTGCTTACGGAGCAGCGATTCCCGTGTACGTGAAACGGACAAGTGTTTATGGGTGTGAGCCTAACGAACCCACATTGGAAAGAGGAAGACGAAAAATTAAAAAAAAAAAAAAACAAACGAGTGGTGGATGTCGGAGAAGCTAGTAGGTACGTATCGAAGCTTGAGGAAGCTCCGCCTCTTTGATAACGGACATGCGGCTTGGTACCGCCCGATTCGCTTCGTATCCATTCCACTCTCAACGAATCCTTCCTCGCGTTGGCTTGTTAACCCAAGAGCTCACCCATACCAATTCACAATTGCGGCGTTTGCTGACCACACGCTGGAAGAGACCCCGACCACTTTTCTCATCGGCATAGGAACTTTTGACTCCGCGCCTTTTAGCTCCCACTCCAAGCTTCTTCGTCAGAGAACTGGACTCAACTTCCCTCTGCCACTGTCCTCTCCCCCCTCCCCCTTGGCACTCCGAGCGGGCCCCTCCCCGAAGCCCCTCTTGACGCGTTCTTCTTGCTGGCCGTTCGAACCGCTCGAGAAAGGTGACTATTCGGGACAGTTGGCAAGACGCAGTCAACGACTGCACCACGCACGACACGCACCCGGATTTCACGACCGATCAACGTTTTTTTTTTAAATCGGTAGGGTCGACGATTATACAGAGTCTTCCTGAACTCCTGGAGGAATTACCTCGTGGAAGCAGCTTGCTTTGTTTCGGAAAGAAAAGGATTTTCTGAGTTGAACTGTCCGCGAGACGTCATCAACCGTCGCTACTCTTTATGCTAAACAAACAAGTGACGATTTATTATCAACGGGTGTTCTGTGCTGTTTGATACGTTCCCTCGTGATCCGTTGTCCTGTAAGGACCCTGAGGAAGCTATGATTGGTTCTTCATTGACCTGATACAGCTGTGAATTTGTTGTTGGTGACTTCGTTGTTGTTCGTTCATTCTCCGGACCGGGATTCATCCCAGTGATGTGCGAGACCGATGTGTTGTTCGACTAACGATCAATTCCGGTTTTTGATCTTTTTGGACTATTTGCCGATCGTGTGAATTTTATTTTTCGAGAATTGCGTTGATTCGATGAAAATTTCGCTGTCAAGAAATTGGCCCAAAGGATTCTTTTGGAGTTTCATCGGACAGAGTGTTGAAGTGAGTTAGGTGGACTCGCCTAGATGAGGATCCTTTCAATGTTAGAAGTCTTCGTTGTCCAGTGACGATTTCGATCGTGAGGAGATTTCACGAAAAAAAAACAACAAAAAATTGAAACACTGATTCACCAACGATCTTTCGATCGGTTCTGTAGCCCGCTGACAAGACCGGGCGATCTTTTGATCTCCTCCGCCTCCTCATCGTGCACCGATCGAAGATCCAAAACGCCTCGAGTCCTTCCTCCCGGGGACCCAATTAATTTTACAAGACCCTCGATGATTCCTCGACCATACGTGTTCGATTAATTATTCAAACGAGAAGACGATTTCGTATTTCACGATCGAAAAGTTTCGCCGGGCCGTGCCGCGATGACGAACAAGTAACGGCTGCGTCGAGTCTGCCGGCGATAGATCCTGTAAGATTCCGGCGCACTGGAAACTCGTCCCTGATCAAACAACCGTACGCATCGAAGAAACTACGTTTTTATCCGACACGACTCCTCTGTCCCTAATTGGATCAACATCCGTCTGATTAAACGTGAGTTTTACACTATTTAAATATATGTATAGTTAGCAACTCAATTTTTTATTTTCGTAAATACAATCCATCTTCTCTTATGTGAAAAGAGACTTTTCGAAACTTTATCCAATCACGAGTATTCGACAGCAAACGCGTAAACAGTTTTATTGAAATAGATCGAATTTTCTCGAGCTGATGGCAACGCCATCTACCGTATTAGTACATTTGAAGTTCCGGACTTATCGTACGTTTCGATAAAAGTCTTTTTCGCGGTATCTTCTCTACCCGGAGACGATTCTTATCAATCAAGAATCGCATCCCGATCGATACGAATTGTGTTTGGGTCTCTACCCGTCCGGAAGTTGACAGGGTATCCTTTATAAAAATAAGAAACTTAGGGGCTTAAGTGAGGCTTTTCTGATAAGGGAAAGTCTTATTCGAGATTCCCCTGATAACAGAATTGCTTAAATGAGGCGCTCCTGATAAGAAAAGCCTCAAATAAGGTTTTAAAGATCCTCAAAGTGGCGATTTCGATAGACATTGCCATAAACTTGGCCCTAACGCTCGCCAGCGCCATCTGTCGGACTAGTACATTTGGCGTTGCGGAAATGTCGTACGTAACGAGAAAAATCACAAAGTAGAGCAAGAGAAGATGACTCGTTTCGATGACTTCTCGCGGTTTCTGTGAAATGTGTCTTCTCGAAGATTGCGCAGTTGTAAAAAGAAAAAAAAATATATATATATATGCAATTCTCGTAAAATCATTGTTCACCGCTGGAAATTTTTCACCACCTTCGCGTGGCATGATTCGTTGACGATCGTGGTACCGAGGCATCAACCGGGATTACGACATAGGGGCTTCCTGCAAAACACGCGTCGCCACGTTGGCTTGGAGGCATACGAGGAGACGTCGTGACTAATATTGTGACTATATACACAGTCGACACACTAACGATAACGGATAACGAGAGCTGGTTATCTCTGCGTTAATTACCGATAACCGTTCATAGGGGTGATTTCCTGGAGGAGTGTAATCGTTGGTTCCCTTATCACTGTCGGAAACGCCCTTATCCTATGAACTCCACGTTGGGACTTTCAATAATCCAAGTCGCGTCAGTTCACAAGTGTCGAACTTTTGTAAAAAAAAATTCTTTTTCTTGATTTTGAAGCAACTTACATACTGTTTTCATTCAAATGCGAACGAGGATAAACAGTTTGAGCGCGCATGATTGCACGCGCAACCCTGTACGATGATTTAGTCGTTTAATAATTTATTCCCGAGTGAAGTTGGGCGTGCGCCTGCCAGTGTTGCAATTTTCGACGATTGCAATTCTCGCAATTGCCCCAGGGTTCCTGTCACCCGCGCAGGCGCTCGAAACGCGCTGGGCCCTATCGGCCCAGAAGAGAAGCTGATCTCGTTTCTACGCGACGGTCGCAACGTTTTCTTCTTTCTTCCTTTCCTTTTCGTTCGTTACGTTGGGTTCTTTTTGTTTTCGTGTCGCGAAACGACCATGATAAATCACACAAACGTACGGCCATGTTTCTTCATAGAACGAAAGTGGTACGCGCAACGGGTATGTCCTTAAGTAACGTCGGACTCTTTGCGGCAATTCCTCGCTGCGTATTCCACGTATGCACATTCGAGCTCCGTTTCCTACTTACGAGTTCCTACAGTACTTCACAAAATCGCCTTTCCTGGTGTATGCTTTTCACCACATCTGCGTATACGATGATTTTTTTTCAACGTTGCTGATGTTCGACCGACCGTATCGTGAAAGAGCTGCTGGGAATTCCCGGTGGCATCGAAATCTACCGGTATCGATACAAGTTATTCTTAGTTTCCCTGTGCCCTCTTGCGAACCTGGGAAATAGGAAAAGGGCCGGCCGAGATTGGTAATGGAAGGAAAAAGATAATGAGGTGACGGTGAAGAGATCAAACGTTGAGGGAACGACTGAAAGCCGGCAAAGGCACCCAAAGGATGACTGAACAAAGATACAGTGTAGGGAAATTGTATTAAGGCTTTGGTCGGATCCATGTAGAAATTCTTTAACTCCATTAGAGCCCTATTCGGTAAGCTCGCATGGGCCCTCAATGGATGGTCACACTTTCCTATTGAGAGCCATTTAAAGCAGAATAAAAATGGGAGGAAATGAATTTGAAGAAAAAATAATTGTTTCCGAAAATAGCAAGAAAACCGAATGTGATTGTTCAAACGTATGCCCTGGCATTGCTTCATGTACACAAAGAGGCAATAAGATCCTAGGTATGTAATTTTCGGAAGGATTTGTAAATATAAAAAATAATACATTTTAAATGCCCTCACGTTTTTTTAATCATGCTTTTACTTATTATTGAGTAATTGAGTTTATTAATTAAAATACCACAAACGATTTAGTCGAAGCTATTTATATTGGTCCGTCCTTGTAATATCCAATCCTGGTACCATAAAGGCATTCAAGGATCGCTTTGCGGCTTTACTGATAACGGAAACTTCAAATTAGACCTTAAAAGCCCTTAATTCAAAGAGAAAAGCTTTGTCAATTTTCCGCATGGGTAATCAACAAACATAACGAGGATTTCAGATGAGATGTTGATCGCGAGTTACTTGGAAATCGAGGAATGCTTTATAAATTGACCAAAATGTCTTTCGGTTGTTTAGAACAGCCTGAAGGATTATCAAAAATGCTCGTTTCATTCTGACAATAGAGATAACAAAAGGGTTCATCTGTTCAGCTGTAATCTTACCGGAACGATATTTCCGCATGTTTTTGGTATTCCAGAATGAACTTTCCTGTTATTATCGAATCCGTGTGGTTACGTTTGCGGACAGTCAGGTTTACGGGTTCTGGAAATAACCGAGATATTCATGGAGATAGCATCATCCTCTTTGCGGCCATTTTGTAACCCAGCTCGAGTCTCCCGCACCCACGTACTCGCGTCACATTATTTCCCTCGATGTTGCATACAAATGCATTTACGACCAAACGTCTTGGTGTACAGCGACGCTCCACGTACAATCCGCCAATTGTTCTCCGGTATTCCACGTACGAATGAGATAATTAATCAGGATTTTTATGCTCCTTATTTTGAATGTACCATTTACTATTTCAAATTTATCAACTTTTTTCAATTTAGGTTAACCTAACTTCGGTAATGATAAAGGATCGATCGTAACAAATCTAGAAAGAGCATTCTGAAACACCGATAGGTTGTTCAGTTTGAACCCCTGAAGCCTATTAGTAGGTTAATTAAAAAGTCAAAAAGTAATATAAAAATATGAGGAATAATTTATGTATAAAATCCGGAAATATCAAATATCAAACATTAAAAAATATTCTGAACAACCTAGATATCTTTATAGAATTGATGAACGTTTTGCAAAATTAGTCTGTCATGACATAAAAAATGAAGGGAATCAAAATTACGAATGAAATTTCGAATAAAATCGAACTCGAACTGTAAACTCAAATAAAATTTAATTCGACCTGTAACTTCGGCTATCCATACGAATTAGAATTGAATTGGATAAACATGAGAATTTCTCATTTAAGGGGTACTTCGGACACACGAAGGTTCAGTTTTTTCCTGTTTTTGTGAAAATTGAATGTAATACCGTTGCATGATATTGATGCCATAAAAACACACGAACCCCCACCACCCTCTGTCATGACTTAAAGTCATTTTAACTTTTAACGTCCAACCGTTCTTTCGATCGAGCACCGAAGGCAAATCAATGCCAGTGCATCCTCTTCGTCGAGGTCAGTGACTACGTACACGTAAATGGTGAGCGTTTCCGAACCGAAGGGTTGTCGTTTCTCTTTTTCTCTTTTCACGAATTCGATATGTCGTCGGTAGGACACGCGAATATATAGGTGCGACATTATCGGGGACTCATAAAGCAACTCGAACTTGACGCAGAGGCTAACGTATGTACACCCATACGAGGGCAAGTAAAATCGTTGGCGGAGAGGAGACCGTTTCAACTCTTTTACCAAGAAACAATGGTATCCGTATCGCAAGTGTGCGGGTAAATATCTACGTGCACGTGCGTCAATGTACGTACTTTACCAGACGCTTTTCGTATCGCTTATCGTAATACCACGCTACGAGTGATGTTCCGCGTTTCGTTTCGTCGCGTCGTCTCGATCGTCCGCTATAAATGTTTTTTTTTCTACAAGTACTATATATTTTTTTTGTATCTGGAAAAAATATAAAATAAAAAGTATGTGTGTGTCTATGTATAAAAAAATATAAAAATACGTAAAGGTAGCATTGAAAGTATCTCGAAATTATTATCGATATTTTCGGACCACTTAAGGCATGATTTTTTTTTAAATCTAATTTTGTGTTTTTATATCTACTGTTTTTTGTGAATTTTACATTAGTTACGAATGTAAAAATTCTGTAATCGCGTTTAACGAGATTTCTAACCGAATTTTTTTTCGGTGACTCGAGTGTACTTTTGGTTTGAGATCAACAATTTTTATTCCGTTGATCAAACGAAGATCACTGTAGGCTCTTGATCATAAGGTTTATCATCCACGTGAACGATTTTTTGATATTTTTATTGGATTAGTTTTGAATGATTGGAATATTAATATTGGGTTATTTTTTGATTATTGGAATATTAATATTGGATTTTTGGATAATATTATTATCGGTTTATTAGATCTGATCTGATCCATCATTATTATAATGTTATCCCATGACTTGACAATAATATTTACGAAACGACCATTTTCTCGGTTTCAACATTCTGAAATTTGGTCGTTTCTACCGTATCGAATACGACATTTAAAAAATCTAATAAATCGTACGAAAACGAATGAAAAAATGAGGTTGGAAAAAATGAGGTCGGAAAAAATAATGGTTTGCGGAAAATGCATTCACCGATGTAATGTGTAAAAATCTCTGGAAGGGCTAAGCATCGCAGGATTTTAGTCGGTGGGTACAACGTGGTATATATACACAGGCGGAAGTAGCCGAAGCAATCGCAGTGTACGTAGTACGTAGTGTGTAGTCGGTGTGGCCGCGAGAGATAGCGTATCGTGCGGTACCGATAGGAAGTATACCTACTGGTCTTGTCCGTCTCTCGCGCGTGCATACCTAATAACGCGTTCTTTGGCTTCGCCACTCGCACATTATTTACGTCGCCACGCATACGAAAAACACTCGGAAAATGAAAATCACAATACGTCGGCATATAAATCGCTTTTTTTCCCACGTTGATCCCCATTATCAACTCGTTCTGAAGATACCATTTTTTGGGTTTTACTTTTTGACAAATCGTGGATACTTTTTCACGATATAAATCGTTTGGGTTTGTTCCCGTTCATTTTTTGCCCGAAATATTTTTTTTTCTTTATATACATCGTTTGAATTATTACGGATTATTTCGTACGATTTTTCTCGTATAGGTATGTGCTTTTCCATAAATCGTGTATTTGATTTTTTCCAATTTAGTACATTTTGATTTGTGTTGATTTTCGTGTACAATTTTCTATCGTAGATTTTTTTAAATAATGTAGAATCTTCAGGGTTGCTTGATATGATTTTCCTTGTGTCCATTTTTCTAATAATAGATATTTTCCCTAATATTGATTGTTTGAATTCCCATGGATTATTTCATGCAAATTGGGTCGTATTTATGTTTTTCTACCAATCATAATTTTTTTCCAATTTGGTTCGTTTTTATTTATGTAGATCTTTATTCTTTTTTTTTTTGTATAATTTTTTCCCGTTTTGCATTTTATTCGAATATAGTGTAATTGTGTTTGGGTTTATGCAGAATTCTTACAACAATTTTTATTCCACATATTCTTTTCACGAATTGTATTTTTTCTTTCTTCTTATATACATTGTTTAAATGATTTTCTAATTTTTTTTACACGCACGAGACCTCGAATAGTTCACACCAGTCCCATTAAGAGTGATCGAAATCGGGAGGAAACAGACGGTCCAATTGTTTTTCAACGTATACCGAAGACGGGCTGAGAAAAAGTTTTCCTTTTCGTGCTCTTCGCAAACAATTTATATACGTATTCGAATGTGTGAAATATTGCATATTCATGATGCATTTAGTGCACGTAAGAACGGGAGCTAACAACGTTTATCATACTGGAAAGTAAGTTCGTCGAGGCGCGGTATGAAGAAGCAACAAGCTCGGTATAACCAAGAGAATGAAAAACCGTTGGAGCTTTGGTGACCGTGATCGTATGAAACAACATTGGCAAAACTGATAATTAGATTGGTGTTCGAGAGAGTTAACTCGATTTTCTAAAAAAAATCAATTTAAGGATCTATCCGGAATTGAAATGATCGATCATAAAAATTTATCAATTTTCCAAAAAACTATTTCTTTTTTATATTATGCAGTACTGAAAAAAAAACGAAAAAACCTTTTACCTAGAGGAAAAAATCTGACGTGAAAAATTACAAGAAAAAAATGTTGCAATTTGTCATCCCGATGCCATCGGTGTCGCAAGTTTTTTTTTACCTCAAAGCCATTTTCATGAAAAATCATTGCATATCAGTTTTTCTACCAATTTTTTTCATTTAAAAGCCATTTTCGTGGCAAATTTTCATTTCGAAGCTATTTTATAATAAACATTTTCACTCCGGCGAAATTTTTGTATCAAGTTGTTTTTTTCAAAGTCACTTTTTCGTCCAGAATTTCAACAGAATCCCACCGAAAATGAACGTAACTTTGTTGACCTCCCGGTCGCCGGCGAGCCATGTAAGATACACGAGAAAACAATCAAGATCATCGATTCATTCAACGCGGCCGTCCCGACAGGAAATAGAAGGTAATAAAAAGGTCATTGAGGAGAAGAAAAACGACGAAGAGAAGAAAGAAATCGGTGAGGACACAAGAATGAGGATGGGGTAGTGAAGGGGGGGGGGGGGCAAGAGAGGAAGAAGTTTCGATGACCCATCCCTGACTCTATCCGTTTAGTGGAGGAGAGAGAACGTACAGCCAAAACCGTTCGTTAAAGGTCTCAGTGATGGGGAAGTAGCCCTGTCCCACGAATGCCTTCGGGTCGGCATCACGGTCTCTGAAAGCGAGAGGCTCGTCGAGTTTTTAGGCCTAATTAGTTGTCGCGCCCGGCGTCACGTTTTGGAGACACTATGGATCCCTTGGAGGCGCCTGGGTCTCCGTCTTCACCGCAAAACCGGACATCACACGCTTCCATCCGAAAGCAAACCCACGCGAGTCTCTTTCCCTCCCCCCCCCCTCTCTCTCTCTCTCTTGGAGACTACCTTCAGCTACGTTTGTTATACCATATGCTAGAACGAACACATATTTACGCTCCGCAATTATCTCGGCGTCACATTTGTGGCATGCACTTCCGATTAGGTTAAAAATCGAAACGTCGCTTGATATATTTAAACGCGAAGTGTACGACTGTTGATTTAATTCCGAATTACGCGAAGTTTAGGACTCATTGTAATCATTGTAATCATTTTTTCTCATTGTAATCGTTAGGTTCACTATATTTTTTATTTTACCTTATTTTTATCTCATCTTTACTTTTATTCTCTTTCTTGTTTTCCTTATTATACAACATTAGCTTTATTATTATCATTCTCTGTTTTTTATTTCTCATTCTGTTATCTTTAAGTTGCTATCATTATATCATTCTGTACTTATTATCATGTTAAGTTTGGTTTAAGTTTTATGTATTAAATTGTTATTTTTCTTTTGCCCGAAAGTTGCGACTGGGGCATAATAAACTATATCATCATCATCATCATCATCATCATCTCTCTCTCTCTTTCTCTCGATCTCTACACTTTTCATTTGGGGTACGAATCCCGAACTTCGATTGACCAGAAGGCTCAAAATTCCGAATTTGAATTTACCGAAACTACAAATTTCGTAAATTTTTTGCTTTGTTTGGGTTTGTTTAAAATCAAGGGTAAAAATCGAACTAACGAATCCAAACAAACCCAAACAAATTTCGTAAACCTTTACGAAATTTGTGGTTTCGGGCTATTAAAATTCGGAATTTTGAGCCATCTGGTCAATCGAAGTTCGGGGTTGCTACCCCATCTCTTTCATTTTATATCCCATTTTCTTGACCCTCGACTTCATTACAGCAACGTTTGTCGGTTGCCACATTTCGTGGATTGTTTCCGGATTTCTCGATGGTTCTTTTTTTTTGATCGTGCAGAGTGGTAATTTAAATGAATCAATGGGATTCATTGAGTAGATGTAGGTTTGGAGTGTACTATCAGTTGCACAAAATACTTGTGAGTCCTCCAAGAATTGAAGATTAAAAAAAAACGATTCGACAAAACGTGATTGCAACAATTGGCAAGGTCAACGTTTTTTGAAGGACATCTGTTAGTTCGAAACATAGCTCTAACAATTGGCAATTTCAGTTCGTACATTTACCAGCGGACATCTTTGGTGAAAAGTGCAATAAATTCGTTCTGTAGAAACATGATTGTTAATAAAGTGATAAAGTCTATTTCAAAGTCACGTTAATCACTAAATGCTTCCATATCTGGTTTCGCAGATAATTACGCTGTGTACGTAATTATGTCGTGTTTTTACGAAGAATTATTACCTATTAGAGAGATTTGTAAGTTTTGTTTAGTTAATTTGCTTATTTTAGTCAGATTTCAGTTTTTGAAGTATTTATATTTATCATTTTTGCAAATACGTTTACCATCACGGTTCAAGTGAGCGCAATCTGTATTTCCTTAATTAATCCTTTTGGATAATAAATATGAAAGCTTTTAGTAAAGTTTTCTCGATTCGATAATTAATTGGACAAATGTCGTGTCTGATTAGTATAACTTTATTATTACAAGGCTTTATCTCTGGATCCTGAAACCCCTTGAAATGTCTCACTGCGCACACTTGACCCGACTGCCTCCATAAAATTCCTAGCACTCGATAAGAATCCGAGATTTCGATGTAACCGAAAACGCTTTTACGAAATTTCATTTAGTCGTAGCTGTATGCAATTTGCTTCGAATAAGTCGTTTCTCGAAGTACGAACGTTACGCTCTTCTAATCGCAATTCATTTGGCACGCCACCTTTTTCGACGTTAATTCGACCCGGCAACTTTTTCGAGCGATTGTGTAAATTGTACGAGTTGCGTCAAAGCCGAACCGATCCCCTGTGAACATTAATATACCGCGAGTTCGCCCACATCCGAACGAAGAAAATATTCTATCGATAATTGGTTCGAGCAGGGTAATCACCGATGTCGATCCACTTGCCTTACACAACGACGAATCTCCACATCGGACTAATTTATTCCACGGTTCGTTCCTAAAGTACTCCCTCGCGACATTATAAAACTTTTTCATGTAAATTTCCAATTGAATTTGTTGTTTTTGCTTTTGCGTTAACCCTATGAGCTTCAAACCGGGCGCACAGCGAGTTAAAAGCTAGACAATTTCCACTTCGTAATTCAGGCTCCGAAGCGCAGAAAAAAAAAAGTGTTCGGATATTTACGAACGTCGAGATCGGATAATTGAGAACTGTCGAAGAATAAACTAGATTATAAAGTACGATTCTAGCTCAATCGATTCTGCGTTTCTCGCCAATTCTTTTTTTTTTCTATTATCATCTCGTTATTTCTCTTTTATTTTTATTATTATCATTATTATTTATATTTAACTTATACTTTTTTTTTTTCATTATGATTTTCTGTTTTCCATTTGTTATTATTATTACTATTATTCACTTGCATTTGCTATATATTTTGTTATTATTGTTCCCTTTTCTCGCTTATCATCGTTACGTATATTTGATTTATATTTATTTTTTTGTAATCATTATTATTCACTTTCCTCGTTACTTTTGTTTTCTTTTTTGTCTTTTTTTTTACTATTATTTATTATTATTTATTATTATTATATCAATTTTTTGTTTATTATCATAATTATTATTATTATGGTTTACATTTTATTCATATTTATTATTACTTATATTTAACTTATACTTATTGTTTCTTTCTTCATTACGATTTTCTGTTTTCCATTTGTTATTATTATTACTATTATCCACTTGCATTTGCTATATATTTTTTTATTATTGTTCACTTTTCTCGCTTATCATTGTTACGTATATTTGATTTATATTTATTTTTTTGTAATGATTATTATTCACTTTCCTTGTTACTTTTTTTTTCTTTTTTGTCTTTTTTTTCTTTTCTTTTTTTGTATTTTCAACGAGAAGCATATTGCTCTATTTGCCGACCCTTCGGGTTGGATGAACTTAATTCGCGCTACCGATGTAGCTCGCTACGCCTGACCGCGATAACTTGGAGGATCAGTGGCCTGGCGAGTTCGCCTGTTCGCGGAGTCCCGAGTTCGCGCGAGATCCAGTAAGAAGCGAGCCGAGAATTGCCCTCAGCAATATAAGCCACCCGTACCTGGATTTACATGTATACGCATACGCGTGTACGAGCACGCATCGGGCACGGTAACACATCTTTAGCTTTTGCGTTCACCGAGACCGGATAATATTTGCTGATCGTATCGGGCACGAATTACGTGGGCGAGTTTAGCCGCGGAAACCCAACGTACTATTGCCGGACGGTTAAATGTATATCTCCGCGCAAGTCGTATACACAAGTGTAAATGGTGCATTCGTAAGTGCATTGCTGAAGGAACAGAGAAATTGGCGAACGTCCTGAAATCGAGCGAAACTTGGCAGCCTTTTTGCCACGAGAAATGGAACCTGATGATCGCTGGTGATTTTTTTTCAGGTTTTTTGAACGATTATTGTAAAGTTCAAACAAATTGAATCAACGCCTCGTATACAAATGTAATATTGGCCTGATTGCCACTAACCCCGAAATAGTCAATTACGAGCGTGCTTTGAAAAAAAAATTTGAATTTATTCGCTTCTGATTTAATTCGGGTGCTGGATGAATCCGGAAATATAACAGTACGAAATAAGCACGAAAATAGCGCTGTTTAATAGCGATAGTTTGCTACTGATCGATCCATCAAGCGCCATTTTGGTTTTTTGTTTTATAGTAGGATTTCAAAGTCATCAGAACTCGCTGATTTTTACATACTCGAAATATCAATTCATCTATCAAATTTGAAGCTGACACAGTATTTTTAGTAGGAACAGACCAGAAGATATTTGATATAAAAATAAGCTTCGCTTCTGTAAAATGTGCTTTGAAATACAATTGTTTTATTTACAATTTATTTATTTACTTCGTTTATTTTATTTGACGTAATTTTGTTTTAGTGTTAATGGGTTTTTAGTAAAAAAAACAGTTTTAGTCTATTAATTTTATTTTTCGATTTTTTTATAAATAATTTTTAACAATAAGAATTTTTTTTTTATTACCTTGAGTTAATTATTCGACAAACATTCAGAAACACATAAAACTTTGGATTCCCCAACCTCCCTTTCCTGTAAAGTGGTTTAAACGACAATTAATCGGATGCACTTCTTTAAATGTGAATTGGAAATAATCAAAGGATAGTTCATCCCTTAATACGCAATTTTCTTCCAATGTACTCGTGATAATACACTTCTGATAATTTCTAACGAGAAAAAAAAATCTTTTCGTTTCATCAAATCGACAAACTACTTACAAGACTATTTTCAAACCCGATGCTCTTCGTCAATAAGGAGTGCATGTAGAGGGAGATGAGGAGATGTATCACGTGACACGTTAATGACTCATGCTCGATTTTTCCATTAAAAATTCAATCGCCGTTGATAAAACGGATTTTGGAAATTTGTCAGGTTATTTCGATCTTCAACGTGTCCTTAAGATCATCATTACGTGCAGAAAAGTTACAAAATGTTCTTTACAAAATATACAAAATATTATTTTCAAAATTTACAAAAATTTTCTTGTCAAAATTTACAAAATGTTCTTTTCAAAATGTGTCAACGATGCCAAAATATTTCGTGATATTTGTCGATACATCAGCGATGAGTATTATAAAATTATCGATATGCAGAATCCCAATAACAAGGGAGACTAGATTTAAAAAAAATAATATAAAATAAAGGAAAACTTAGAAATAAATTTACAAAATGTTCTTTTTAAAATTTGTCAACGATGCCAAAATATTTCGTGATATTTGT
>JAPYZJ010000615.1:0-42690 GCA_030522765.1 Ophioninae sp. B BG-2022a
CTTTGAAATTTCGTGATTTTTGAGATTCCGGAAAAGTGGCCGGGAAAGTCGAAAAATATTTTTTTCCGTTTTTAAACTCTTAAAAGGGTCTATTTGATCAGAAATTTTCCACTGATTACGAATATGCCCGAGTTTTTGTCGAAAGTGCAAAATTAGACTGTGAAAAATGCGAAAAATGTTTCTAGAATATTTTTTCGACATTTTTCCCTAGAAATGGAGAATTCAAGGCGAATAAAATTGTGGATTTGTCTTCAAGGTATAAAAATACATCGACATGGACCTGCGATATGACACTAAACGTCTAAATATAATAATTATTTCGTTGATCCGGGAACAATAAATACTTATATAAATCGACTGAGAATTTCACCCCCAACCCTCCATTTCACGGATGACATACCGTCGTGGAACACCCTGTATATCGCGATAACTGGATAAATTAAAATCGACCAACGTATCCGGGTGATAAAGCATTATCGACGGTCGGTAACTGAAACTTTCAGACTTTTTTCAGAACGACCGTTGCCCTAACCCCCTTCAACAAAAAGAACGATCGTTCATTCAAAAAACAGAAAATCAATCAATTTTCGATTTTTATCAACTGTCTAATCAACGATTTTCCGTTTGTGATATCGATACGAAAATAATTCTTCGATTCGATTCAGAGATAAAGAGCTTGGGTCGTGAATATTTACCGACGGTTCAACTTTCGCTCACCTCCGTCTGGTGGCGTTGATCCGTCGTTGTTACGTCACACCTGACCGTTAAATTTCAAGAGTTTGCCCACTGATCGGGAGAAGGAGCGTTTTCGTGTGTCGCTTCATTTATTTACTTTCTCAGCCACACTTTGGCCTACGATCGAAGCGGATCGAAGTGTTTTGCACGTTGACCTTACGCAGCGCCAAAGGTCTTTCCGATACGAATTACTCCCCCGAACTATTTAGTGATTTCCTAACCTATGTGCTTCGACCGTTTACAAGCTGACAAAATAAGATCGAAAAAAAAACATATTGCTGTTGTGAAAAATTCATTTCATTATCTCATTATTACACGCGTGTGTTTGGTGATCGACGATAACTGTTTACTTCGAAACGATAATTATTGATTTTTCTCGAACGTCGATAAGTGTGACAGATACAAAAGGGTTCGATTGTTTAATTCAATAATTACGGAAATGTCGAAGAAATTCGGAATATGAAAAAATATCAAAATAATTTCGAAATATTGATATTAAATGAACACTTTAATTTTTTTGGTTAACCACGAATCTTCACTCGTTTGTTCTAGAGTTTCGATTTCACTTTTTTTTTTCGAAATACCGATGCCAAATTTTAACTCACTTTTAAAATGGTACACTTTCACTTGTCATTTTTTGCACAGTTATATTATATTCGAGTTGTTAACACTGCAAAAAGATTTTTTGAAATCAAATATGGGGCGAATAATTACTTTACGGAAATACCGAATCATCCAAATCACGAGCTGTATCGGAACGAGTGCGATGTCTACGTTGGAGAAACTACTATTCGATAACAGACATATTTGTGTAGTCTCCACTCTTAGGAATGGCAAAAGAATTTGTCTGTTTATCGTAACTCGTTAATTCATGCTGTTTGTCGCTCGTGTAGATATAGACTTTGAGTCCGAAACGCATGGCGCAACACCACGTTTATCACCAAACGGAACTTCCGAGTGAGATTGTGACAAATCGATCTTAAAAACGTTCTATCTTCTAGAAACTGTCACGTTACGAAAACAAAGAGCTGCGACAGATACGATCGGTTCTCGGAAGCTGGATGATGAAATAAAATATATATATATATATATTTCTAAAAATCTAAAAACTTTATAAATCTCAAATTCTAATAATCTAAACTCGAAAACCTAAAAATTTAGGATTCCAAAAATCTACAAATCTAAAAGATTCCAAAAATCTAAAAATATCCTTTAAAATCTTTTAAAAAAAACCTCTTAAAAATTTTAAAAATTTAATGAATCTAAAAATCTGCCAAACTAAAAATCTAAAAATCTGATAAATCTAAAAACCTGAAATTTATAGATTTAAAAAATCTGCAAACCTGAAAAATCCCAAAAATCTAAAAATATCCTTAAAAATCTTCTTAAAAAACCTCTTAAAAAGTTTAAAAAAATTAATGATACGAAAAATCTGCGAAACTAAAAATCTAAAAACCTGAAAAATATAGATTTAAAAAATCTGCAAATCTAAAAAGTCCTAAAAATGTAAAAATATCCTTAAAAATCTAAAAACGTAAAAATCTAATGATCTCATATAAATCTAAAATCCTAAAAAATATGAATTCTAAAAGATCTGCAAATAAAAAAGATCGCAAAAAATCAAAGCATGGCCTTAAAAATCTTTAAAAAAAAACTTAAAAAATCAGTAAAAACAAATTTGAAATATGCATTTTAGACAGAAAAGCAAAACGGAATATTCCGTGTTCGAGTGGTGAATAATAGCGAAAATAACGGTAAAGAGCAAACGGAGATGAAAGCAGTCGCCAACGGAAAAAAAATCCTCGCAGCGTTGGGAATGAATATTTCATTGAGCTTCTCGTTGTGAGCAAACGCGAGGACAAACACGCGAGCCCGAACGAAACAAGAACGCATGCTCGATATTTGGCCGAAAGAAACGAAGAAAAAAAAACAAAAAGATAGCGAAAGAGGATTCGACTTGGAGAATTCAATCTAGTTGTTTGGGTTGCAAAACCAAAAAACTTCGAATTTTCGATCCAAAATCTTCCTTTTCTACGTAATTTCAGAGGAACCGTTGCAGCAGCCATATTTCTACGACGACGGTCATATTTCTCTAAGTGACCATTTCTTCACGAAATATTTACACTATTATCACAAAAAATACGTATTAATCGATACTGTACACTGAATTTCAATAAAACGATATTTAACCGGTCTAAAAAAATCATTCCGATCCCTAAATGTTCCCTAAAAAATCTAGAATAAACTCTCCAACGAAAAATTCGAGTTCGAAGACTTTTGATTCCTGAGTCAGTTCGACCTATCCTCTTTATCGAACTAAAAGGGTGGGGGTACAAATGTCGAACGATCAATATTCAGATGGACCAAAATGTCGAATTCGAAAATGACGAATGTTCGAATATAGATAGATCAATCTTACTAGAGTCTCTAGAGTCTGTAAAATCGAAAATAATAAAATAAAATTTCGAATATTTAATTTTCGAATAATTAAATTTCGAATAATTAAATTTCGAATAATTAAATTTCGAATAATTAAATTTCGAATAATTAAATTTCGAATAATTAAATTTCTAATAATTAAATTTCTGATAATTAAATTTCGAATAATTACATTTCGAATAATTAAATTTCTGATAATTAAATTTCGAATAATTAAATTTCGAATAATTAAATTTCTAATAATTAAATTTCTAATAATTAAATCTTCGAATAATTAAATCTTCGTTACTTTGAGAGTTCAGAATTCCGTCGTTTCGCCATTCTAGTTGTTTTACATTTCGACGTTTCGATATTCTAATCCCCACCCAACTAAAAAACAAAAACGAAAAATCAAAAGCTGCACGACCAAAGTCACACCAGAGTCACAATCGAACGTAAACAACTAATAATTAATGACAATGTTCATTGCTTTACCTCCGGATCTTTGCGAGTACAGCTTGAAGATACTTGTTTTTCTTTTCATATCTTGTACGTCCTGTTCCTCGGGTAGAAGGGGCAACGATGTAGGGTCATCGTTGAACGAGTCTTCGTTACCATTTTGCTTCACCATTTCGTTATTCATCTCCGAACGTTTCGCATTCGCCAACTTCTATTCGATACAGAAGAAAAAAAAAATTTTTTTTTAACTCGCTGAGAAATTGGAATTTGTGACGCAACGTTGGAAGGAGGGGGGGGGGGGGAATTCAAAGCCTTCGAAGGCTTCGCGACTTCGTACGCGAATTATAACTTCTTTCTGGTACTGCTAAGCCTCGAGATTACGGAACAGCTGATTACACACATTTTCGTTTTTTTTTTTCGTTCAGGGTATTCAAGGCCGAGCGTATAATCGAGCGTAAATACGACGGGGATTAAACTCAAAGCGCGATAGATCCACGTATACGATTCTTGACGAGATACGAAAGATTTGCAAAACTCGAATAAAGGGATGGTGACCGAAGAATTGAGAAAAGAGAGGAGAGGGGGGTGGATATCTCGAGTGATACGTTGACGCAGATAAAAGAGTATTCGAACGAACTATTTTTAAGAAGCTGTCGAAATTTCGGTTCCTTTGGCACGTATTTCCGTAAGCTGTCGAAATTTCTCGTAAGGGGAGATCTCCATCTCGAAAACCGAAAAAAATTACGAATTTTTTATTATTTTTTCAGGCGGTTGTTATTGAGAATAAAAAACAATTATTTGAGTATCGTAATGACGTTTTAATTATATTATTTAATAATTGTGATAAAGAAAATAAGTTTTATTTTTATTCATATTTATCTGCTTAATTTTATGGTTATTATTTGTTTAATAATTGAAGAATGTGAGAAAATTAATGCTGAAAATGTTTAAACAAATTTTCTTTTTTATTAAGATTAATATTCAGTCTTTTGTATTGGAATATCTCTTTAACGGTTGTCACGCAATATCAGAGCACATGATTCCTTCTAGACGACACTCCGGGCATCCCCGCCAAATCTAAAGTTAGTCATTCGTTCTTTCACATCGTATTATAACCGACGAAAAAAAAAAAATGTGTCAAAGCTGCTGGCTTTATCATTGTCGTCTTCTGAGTAGGTGATGATTATCGGGATCCGAGTAAATGGTAACAATATTATGAATAATTATGATAATCAGGATATAGCGATAAATGAAGAACTGATAAGAGTTTCGCTCTCGCGTATATCGTCCTGCAATAAAACCTCAGGTTTGAAGCATCGTTGGAACGAGAATACTTTGTAACGTTTCGATTACATTGTTTTCATTTTTTCATCAAATATATTTCATTAACTATGAATTTAAAAACGAGGAAATTACGTAAATATCGACACGCGAAATTCAAAAATCGTGGAGTAATCTTTGCACTTAGAATGTAGCAGGAAAAGTTTGAAAAATGAAGAAACCGTTGGAATTCGACGATGAAAACTTCAGTCACGTGGTATTAAAGAATCGATTTGGCTCGTTTCCATTTTTTCGAAACTTCTGGAAAGCTTAATCGAAAGGGAGATGAAAATGGGTAATTCAAA
Organism: Ophioninae sp. B BG-2022a; assembly: GCA_030522765.1. NCBI lineage: Eukaryota > Metazoa > Arthropoda > Insecta > Hymenoptera > Ichneumonidae > Ophioninae sp. B BG-2022a. Next base: position 5,238 of record JAPYZJ010000615.1, read on the forward strand.
AAAATTCAGTCACAAAAAAGGTAGTCCTAGGGGTCTCTGCAGATCGGGGGGTTTGACACTTTCCGTGTATGGGTAGTGTAATTGTAACGTAAGTTTCGTGAATTGGTTTGCGCTCAACGACCGCCCGACCAGAAGGTAGCACCGAAGTGTTTCCCGACTGACGAACGGACGAAGCAGAGATCTGAGGGAATCCGGACTACCCGATGTAACAACGGCGCTTCTCTTCTTATATACTGAACGAGTACGTGTCCAACCACTAACGAGAAACTGCAAAAAAATCTCTCAATCGTTCATCATACACCGTACGAAAACAAAAAAAATCGCAAAAATTCCGCGACCTCCAAGTACAATTTTTAATCGTTGTTTCTCCGTCGTAAAATTCTCGTGAAAATTATTGCAAATTTTTTCGTCGTTCTCGCGAAAACGACGATTACCCTGCCCGCGAGATTCGATCAGCGACGGATGCGCCCATCTAGCGGAAGATTGCGGAATCGCACATCCGCTCGCGGTGCATTCTAACGGAGCTCGCGGTAACTCGGTCGCGGTTTTTCTATGCCGGCGCGTCAATTCTTCCCCTCAGCTACAAAGGTAACGACTCCCAAATGGCTGTTCAGTATTTGTATTAAATTATTACGGAATATCTGTCGAAAGCTGCCCATAAGTTATCTTTCGTCCAATCAGTGTATTTTCGGATAATCGTCAACTTCGAAGTAACTTTGGAAAATCTGCGTTCCGGGTATTGGACTTTTGATCAACTTTAAGTAAATTGCTAACATTGGGGTTCTTGGCGTCAAATTTTTCGGCAATTTGTGTCATTTGGAATCTGTTTTTTTTTGTAAACGACTCAAGTTTTAGTTGAAAGTAAAGAAACATCGCGATGTTCTATTTTTGCAAATATACACGAAAACCGTATTTGACTCAACACCTAACCTCATCCTTTCGTACATACATTATCGTCCATATTCGTTCAACGGATCGTTGCGGGATATGCTCCGCAACGGCGAATTACCAAGTCCGTAGTTATACGTACGAGTTTATACTTGAAAATGAATATATGTAAATTGGTGAATTAAATGGTAAGTACAATTGATGATGATGAGCCACGTGTGCTACCGTAGCACACGTGACCTTGACGAGAATTCTCGTGGTAAACTTCGCTCGTTCACCGATTGTAACGCGTCACGCGTGCCGTCGTAATTGCCGTATACCGACACGCGAGTCACTCGACCGGATCAACAAAACGTTCGGAGTTTACGTCGCTGGGAAGCTTTTCACTCAACCGCGGTATTGCCGTGAAAATTTACACTTGCGTATACGAGGAGGACAACAAATTCGTGACGATCTGTCGATCATTTTTATTATTGATTTGGCATATTAAAACATTAGGAAAAATATAGGTAAATATTCGGAAGTGTAACTTCTGTCAGAATCGAACCGATTTTTTTAATGTGGTTTTGTACAATTAAGAAACATATTTAATATTTATTACGAGGGCGCATCAACAAATACAATGTCGATAAATATTTCTTTAAAGCGTTTGTTTGGGTTTGTATGGGTTTGTCATGTTTGGGTTTATTTGGGTTTGTTTAGGTTTGGGCCTTAATATAATGTTTTTTAGTCATAAAGAATTTTTACCAAAATATATATTGGCAATTTTTCATTACAAACGATTTTGAAAGGAAAAACGTGTGAGAATTTGAAAAATATACATATGCAATAATAAGAGAAGTTTGCGTAATGATGTTCGAAAGAGTGCCACGTGACCCGAGATCCGGCGATTAAAAGTCCACTTGCACTTAACGAATGAAACAAAAACTAGATTTGTTCGGATGATCAATGGAAATTTCAATCAAGATACGTTCACCGAATATTCTCTTGAGTTATCATTTTGATTATTCAAAATCTTCATTACCATCATCGGGTTACGCAATGCTAAACGAGGACCTCCAGTTCGCGCGAATTTTGCGGTTCGTATTAGCCTAGTGGAATTCGGAGAAAACAAAATACTTTCGTTGCATCAGTATCACTGATCCGAGTGAACCTTCAACTTCGTACTGTAGCACCCGAGGAATACTCGACGTGAGAGCAGACGTGCATGATCTATCGGTATATATCGGAGCATCTTTACCAACGGAGGATTAACGCGTGATAATCTTGACTCGCATTATCAATATGGTTATTTCGCAAGTGAATAATACCTGTTTTGTCTCCATTCGTCTATTAATACCGTTTCGACTTTTAATATTCACGGACACCCACACGTGTACGGGATGGCCCAACGAACGTATAGTGAGTCATCAACGCGTGGCAAATCTTTCGTACAACCTCCGTATGGATTGCAAGTTCATAGGTCGTACATTTCAGCGTGCCGGTAGAATACGAGATGTTCGGAACGATGAGATACGTAAGGGACATATATGCGAACGCATAGCGAGAGAGATGAAGGGGAAATGGAAATTCGGTCAATATTCTTGATATTTCGAAAGATTTAATGAAATATGAGAAAAAGTGGTTTTATCGCTGAATAGGTGACTCACGGGTTAACGTATAGACACTTTCTTTTTTTGGATTTACAACATTTTCAAGTGAAAATAGAATGGATTTACATTATTACGTGCGCGAACACGAACGACGATTATTACGAGGCGAAAGTCCGTGCGACACTGTCGCGGTCTCTTCGGGTGCACTTTGAGGTGCGCGCGCTTACGGGCGGCCATGTGCCAATGGCACTACCCTATTGGAGTGGGGGAAGTCTCGGTCGCCCATGCTCCATTCCTCGGATCAACTTCCATTCCGGCTCGGGCCACGCTTACGGATGGTTTTTGTTTGTTTTGCATTTTTTTACCGTTATGGGAATTTTGTCTCTACGCGGTAAAACTCAGGGTAACGACGATCTCGGAAAGTCATGAATTATTAATTAACCAGAATAGAATTTTATTATACGACGAAAATTTTATGTAATGTCAAAAGATCCCGCATTTTTGGCCATCGAGGCCGTAACGGATACAAACGTAATATGGAAACCAATGTTATTTACTAATTCAACTGAAACTTCAGCGGCGACTCGGCAGTTCGAGTTCTTTCAAAAATATCAATGATGACGAAAAGAGGGTGATAATTTCGTACTGAACCGAACTCTAGCTCTATATAGCGTGAATCTAAATAGATTGTCTTCACTTTCGATAATTTATTATTAAAAATTGATGAGAGTTATGTGCCAGGAAACGACATTGAAGATTTCGAGTTCACGGCTGAGCACAGAGAGGACATCTTCAACGTGCTTGACGAATAGTGTTCACTGTTCCCGAGGATTCTAGCCGTTTTGCAAGATTGATCAATATTCGCAAGTTTCGATCAGATGGCGCGACTGATTTCGACTAAATTCAGAACAGAGTTTACGCGCCCCCTATCATTTTTCCGTGCAGTCGAGAAGAGACTTTGCTGGTAAAATTTATCAACGAGAAAAACCTTATATTGCGAAAGGACTGCCAGGGACAATCCGAATCTAATTTCATATTCCGATTGGTTCGAATTTCATAACAAACGAGAATACTCTCAAGCGACATTCGCTTACGACCAATAGCGTTTATTGCATTCGCGAATGACGGTTGCGGCATGCAGGGGTCTGGACTCTACTCCTATGAATCACATTCATCAGCAGTTCCAAATTCTCTCACCTGCACGTGGCGCTAGTTATATTGTGAGGATATCTTTGTCGAAGGGGCGCGAGGCTTGCAACTCGACGGTTTGTAATGATTTTTACGCAAAAGTATTGCAATAATCTCGCGTTTTCCAAGTGGAAAATTGCTACACATTAGCGAAGTAATTTAATTATGTAAGTATACCACATACGTTCTTAGTAAACAATCAAAGAGGTACACAAGGAAAATAGAATTGTTTATTATGAAATAATACATTTTAAAGAATGCTCTAATTTCTGTTATATTAGCATATAAGGAATGATACATGATTTTTCTTTTAAATAACATTTTGAAATTTCTATTTAGCACCAAACAGTAATAATTTTCTACATGTTTTCATACTTCGCATCGTTGATCATTTAATTGCAGCATGAAAATAGACTTGTGTATTGATATCGTTATATATATAATTATTGTTGGATTATATATACAAACGGCCATATAACGTATAACATAAAAGGTTCTTATAGCCCAACTAGCGCTGCGAGTAGCGGAGTAGAGCACTGAAAACTCTGGACATTTTTATAGCTAAAATACGGAGTTGCGGCACAACCGTTGTGCCCGCGAGCAGCTGCAGTGCACAGGGCCGCAACTTTGCGTAATCCCCCTCCCCTCTTTTTTCGCAACTTTCATCACATCGGGACTAAAAAATACAACAAAAAAAAAAACGAAACTGCCGTGACACGGGCAAAGCCCGTCTGGATTTTTTCAACCCTGAAACTACCGACGAGATTTTCACACGGGTGGCTTTGTCATTATTGTTCTTGGGCATTAGGCGCGCGTATTCTCACGTTATGATTCTCGCGTGCATACGGGAAAGAGCAAAAATTACATTTACCAAATAGATTCCTCGTAGCAGAAGACACGGTCAGGACTGCACTCAACGGTTCCCTCCCCCCGACCCGCAATATACGCTTACAGAAAATACTCGTATATACACGCATATACATATACGATCTCGCGCAGGTTACATAGGTGTCTGCATGCGCGATCAAGTATCCGTATAGCGTGTCGTCAAAGCAGTATAGTGCGTATAGTGGCCGTTGGGCTTTGCGACATAACCTTCTCGTCGTCATCGTCATCTTCATAGCGTCTTCTGTTGCGAATTAGTTCCCGCAGTGTTCAAACACTGGAAGACCACACAAAGACGATTTTTATGTGATCATCCAATGTCACGGATATTATGAGAAATCTGGGTAAGTTCCGATCGATTCTATCAGCGAACGGAAACTGCGGAATATATATACGTTTTGTCGAATTAAACATGGCTTTGGTATTATACGAAACGCCTACCCGTTTTCGGTACTCTCGTTTGCCCTTCAAAATCTCGCTCATCCGCGCGTCCTTTTTTCCGATTACTCGATTCGCGATTTTGTTTTTTTGTTCGCGTCCGTGCGAGTGGTGAAACTCCCTAGTGGGAGGAATTGTTGCTGCCATGGATTCGCCGAATTTTATTGTATTTCAGAAAAAATCAACAGATAGACCAGTCACTCTCGAGATATGGACCCAGCTACGGCGATAGCGCTGTGCAAGGAAAACATACAGCCTCTTCGTCATGGACGCAACGTCACTCAATTGGGCACTGCGCTCAGAGCGCAAGAAGATAGCGAAGCGCAACAAATGCTCCTTCAAGAGAAACAGTAATGTTCAAGTTTCTCTCTGTTCTTACCATACTCCAAAAATACTCTGTTCATATTTGTCGCTCGTTAATACTTCAAGAAAGAGCCTTTAAAAATTTCGCTCATCAGGTTGTTCATTTGAGACCAACATTTATCATTTAAAACATTTATCTATTTTTCGTGATAAGATTTTGAGGAAAGAATAATTTTTTTTTTCATAAATGCTTTCAAAATGAAATTGGTCTTGTCTCGTAATTGGAAAAAATTCTCAGCGTATTTGGAATGTAACTCCAAATCCCCAACTTCGTTAACTTGCATCGTCGAGCAACAAACACAATAGATAGGTAATAAATCTTCAATTGATTTGTAAAAACGATGCATATCGGAAGATAAAACGTTGTCTCGTGTCTCTGCTAGCCATTGGGTTTCACATGGAACAATTTGCATTCTTAGACGCAATTTCGTTGCTGAGGCATTTGGTGACTTCTTTGTAAAAAGTGAGGTCCTGATCATTGAGCGCTTGACTTCATTGTTGCTATCGAATGATAATTGACCAAGGAATATGACGGAATAGAATATTTCAGTACACTCCTACTTTTTAAGTACTTGATAACCTGTTGATCGAAACATAGCCTGGTGTTTTCGTCCTGTGAGTAAACTTGTCATTGCAGTTCACTAAGCTTGTATGGAAGTTCCGCAGAGTTTGCTCCAAATGTATGAGTTACAGTTGATAATCGCTTTTGGTGACGATTTCTAGCTTAGCCATTGTAGCAGCTTGTTTCTGTTGTCCATAGAAAATTCCCCATTGAGAGCAATTACCTTACCTAGCAATTATCAATTTTATGATACAATAATACGTTTTATAAAATGCATAGAAAAATAATTATACAGAGTTGTATAGAATAATGAAATCTTAAATGTGCTGATTCCTGAATTTGAATAATAGTTTCAATTTCGTTTTGCACTCTGGTGAACTCTCTTCGTGCGTCATTTTTGGATTTGTTTCCCTCTCGAAACTTACATTCCCAATACATCGAGCGATCTAATAAAAAAACAGAAACCACTGATACTGCGATTGGAAGCTGAGATTTTCCTCTGGTCTCCAGGATGTACGAAGATGCCATAAAAAATTATACCGGAGATGACCCGTTGGAAAATTGGTACGAATACATATTGTGGACAGAGCAGAGTTTTCCGAAGAGTGGTCACGAATCGCACATCGGCAAGATCCTTCAACAATGCTTAGCAACCTTCGAGAAGGATCAGAAGTATCATCAGGATCGACGATACGTACGATTATGGATCAATTACGTGAGTTTATAATACTCGACTAATCGTATTCCTTTTCCATTACAATATACGTTCGCTGAAACCAATTTCGCGTATTCAACAGATAAGCATGCAAAAAAATCCGTTGGAGCTGTATCAGCTCCTCTACAACAATGGAATTGGAACAATGGTCGCTGACATGTACAGAGCATGGGCCTTCGAATTGGAACAAATGGAAGATTACAAACGTGCCGACGAGGTGTACATGATGGGAATGTCTGCCCACGCGGAGCCTCGCGAAGAGCTCGACTATGCGCACAAGTAATTCACCTGTGCTATCCTTTTGTTTTTCGGTTTCTTCATACTGGCTTACCAGTTTACTCCGAAAAAACTAAGAATGATTACGGGAATCTCAGAAATTCATCTAAAGCTCTTGAACCTAAAATTGAAATTGGAAATTGGGATCTCAAGCTTTTGAACCATTGGGGCAGTCAAAGCCTACCAGGATATACGGAATAAGCGAATGAAATATTAAAAAATATTAAAATAAACAGAAACATAAAGAAACATTTTAAATGAGTTTATGACAGAAAAATATAGAATCTGTAATTTGAGAAAATGTGCAACGTTGACGAAATCCAATATTGATACTTGCAGAAATTTTCAATTGGCTTTGGGTCGACGGATGCTCGGTCGCGACGACGACCGGAGCGAGATACCCTTGTCCGAGCAACGTCAAGCATTCAGTTCACTGCGAGCGATAAAAGCAGGTAGACGAGTCACCAACGTGCGCATCGGTCATCGTGTTCGGGATTATCTTCCGGGCATCGTGCCGCAAGCAACCGCGATCAATCATGGAGCGAGATCGAACACGCGGATACAAATTTATCAAGTACCCATGGACCCGTTTCTTCATTTTTTTCAATTGTCGCCATCAATGAAATGTTGTCATTAGTTTCCACGGTTTTTAAACGTTCACTTTTTCTTTTTTATTAGGATGAACACGCTACTGTGGATTCAAAAGGCGCGAGCATATTGGATCACGTGCCGATTGAAGAATCGGTGCACAAAGAAAATACAATAAAACCGGGACCGTGGAACAATGGCGCGAAAAAGTGTCCTCTCATTCCATCTAGTATCAAGCCTTCTTTCAAAGGTAAATTAAAAATCGACAATCAGGAACGAAACCCGGGAAAGTCTCGATTTCTGATATAACATGGCAAAACAAAAAATTCGTTCCAAGATTGACGTTTCTCATTGGAGAATATTGACGCTGTTACAGTTCACGAGGATCAATCGGACGAGAATTACGATATGGAGCATGTCAGGCTCTTTCCGAATCATACGCCGTTCTTCGACGGTGGAAAATACCCCGAGCACGCGATGGTACCTGTTTACGTGCCGGAGACTGCGAATACCGGTTTCACTCTGAAGCCTCATTATCCCAAAGAATTAGTTTACGCGAATAACATTGATCGTAGCATGGAGGAATTACGCGCCGAGAAATATATACAGAGGTACGAAAATCCCATTCTTCGCCGGAATTTCGACTTCGTTGGTCACCCGAAAGATCTCGTCATGTTTTCACGTTTGTTCTCCATCGTTATTTCAAAGGTACTCAAGAAATCAGGAAAAGAAGAGTATGCCGGAGCCATTGTTGGTAACACCGTGCCAGGAGAGAGAAACGAACGGAGTTAACGGGCCTCGTCAGGTTTGCGAGGCGGAACAGCAGGAAATTGAGAGACGAGAAAAGCGCAAGTTCGAGCAGGAGGAAATGGCACAGCAGCGACGACAGCAACAACGCCAGATGGAACAACAAAGAAGAGAAACGGAGCAGTATGAGTTGCAACGGCAGAGGCTACAGGCGGAGCAGCAATTATTGCAGCGGCAGAGATATGAGGCGGATAGCTTGAAGCTCGAAAAGGAGAGGCGCGAAGCCGAGCAACGGGAGCTCGAGAGACGCAGGAACGAGCAATTGGAGTTGGAAAGACGAAGAAACGAGCAATTGGAAATCGAGAGACAGAGACGCGAAGCTGAACTCGAGAGGCAGAGGTACGAGGCTAAACAGAAAGCCCTCGAGGCGGTGCGCATAGAAGCGGAGAGAATCGAAGCCGAGCGTATCGAGGCTCAACGTATGGAGGCGGAACTACAAAATTCTCAGAGAAAACCGTTGGCCTCGAGTTTTCTCCTACATCGTCATCATACTCCCTCCATGTCTACGGAATCCGAGGAACATCTACTCGGCCAAAGTTTGACCGTCAATACCAAGGAAGCGATGTCGGTCGTTCAGGATCTCTGGCATTCGCCATCGCTGCAAAGCCCTGCACCCATTATAAATCGTCCAATGGCTCACAGAATACCGGAAACTCGCACCAAACTCACTTTCGATATTCACATGGACAGCTCGATGACTCAACAACACGCGATGTCCGCTACGAAGAACGATCATCACTCGAGCAATCCCAGCTACCACGTGCAAGCTTATCAGGATCAAGAGAATCATCAACGCTTTCACAGCCCTTATCAGAATCACGAGGCTCAACCTTACTCTCCTCATAGCATTCCGGATCCTTATCAGTATCAGGTACCTATTCAACATCACGATCACAGGGTTCAGCATCATCATCATCACCATCATCATCCACAGCACCAGCATCATCAACAACAGCAGCAGCAGCAGCATCATCCGCAGCACAACGATAGAAGCGTAAGAGACTTTTCATCTTTATTCAAAACTACGACGCTTCGTTGAAATATTCGATACTATCGAATCAAATCTTCTGATGTTCTTTTCTGAATTTTATCACGCTCAACGTTTGCAAAATTTTGGAATACGCGAGGAATCGTGCGTTAAAGAAAAAACGCGTTTTCTTACTCTAGAATCAGCAACAGCAGCATCAAGCCCACATAGTGGCGTCGCACCAGCAGCTCGGTCCGATAATGCATCAGGAACAAAGTCCGGTACAACAATTGCAAATTCACGGATCTCAGCAGCCGCAGCAGCATCATCAGCAGCTTCATCACGCCTCGCAGAGTCAGCAGTCCCACAATACGCCGCATCAGCAAGCGCAGCAGCAGCAGATTCATCAATCGTCGCAAATCCATTCCCATCATCATCCGCATCATCATCCACACCATCATCCGCATCATCATCAGCATCACTCGCCGCATTTGCAACAGCAGGCTCATCATTCGCGGCATTCCCAGCCAACCCACGAGTCTCCTCATTCCCAGCATTTGCAAGCGTCGCCTCATGTGCATCAACAGCACATGTACGGAAGTCCATCCGTACCGGCAGCGAACATGGCCCCTTATCATCAGCCGGCGTACTCGATGAATCTTCAGTGTCAACCACCCCCGAGTCAGCAACACGGCTCTGAGAATGACAAGCAATCGTTGCATTTCACGCCGTACATCGAAGCCGAGGCTGATTCGAACAAACCCTACAGAATGCCCGATCAACTGCCCCACATCAAGTCTCCCGGTATGAATCGTCGGGACTTGAAGTATCTAGAAAACGCCGATAATAAGGAAAACGCCAGTGTACCGATCGACTTCAACAATTCGATCGAAAGTGCGATCCCGAAACAGGCAGATGAGAATCTATACGTCGATGAGAGCCTCGGTACCGCACCACTCTCCAATGATACCTGTTTCACCGAAGCTTTCACCACACCCCTCGTAAGCTCGACACCCCTCACCAATCAATACAAACACGCCTACAGGACTAAAGATACGGCACCGTCCTATCCAGCACCGAATGTCTCTATGATGCCGCAACAAGGGTGAGACACGTTTTTCCGATAACGCAAAAAAGACTGTTCGAGAATGTGTTGCAGGTACAATCGTAGCCACGAGTTTTACGTTGTCCGTTTAAAACTTCAAAATAACTATAAAGATCTGAAGTAAATTGAGCGTATCGCATATTTTGAAAATTTGGATTTCTAATAATATTTAATATTGGTGAACAGCCATCAATGAATTGGTTTGAAAACGTACAGTTTTCGTTAATTCCTTTTTCACGTTATTGTAATATTGATTATTCATATTCGTTCATGTTTTTCGATCACGTTACGAAGTACTCGAAATTCTCAGGCTGTCTTACTTTTTCGGGATTACGCCCGAAACGCCATCAACCTCTTCTCTCTCGCTAATAATACTCGTTTTCCGTAGGACGTCCGATACGACTGTCGGCGAGCCCGAAAAATTGAGTGTTATAATGGAATCAACGAGGGAATACGTTTCCAGCAGTTCCGGGAGCAGTGTACACACGAGGATAGGATTGGGCTTTACGTCGACCCGGGAAGAACTTTTACCGATAAAAGAACAATCAACCAATCAAGGTATATCTGAACCTGATGAATAGAAGATTTAGAAAAATAAGATTTAATTTCTTAAAAATTAGAACTAACGATAAAAGAACAATCAACCAATCAAGGTATATCTGACCCTGAGAAATGAACGATCCCTCAGTCAAAATGTACAATTCGCACGTTGTTCTTCGCAGATCCCGAAGTCAGCGAAAATACTTTTCAACTTCCGGACAAATCTTATGAAGACCAGATGCGCGCGAAGATTCAAGCTGTACACGCTCAGAGTCCCCGCACGGTGCAACGCAACGTCGATCAAATAACAACGGAGATAAAGAACAACTGCGATCTCCGAATACCTTTCAAATTGAACAGCGAGCCGGCGAGTGAAGAGCCCAAAATCGACACGACCATGGATTGCGAATTTCAAGAGCCGATGGAACAAGTCGAGGAGGAAGAATTCGTATTGCCAACCGATATAAATCCTTTCGACAAAGTCTTGATAAGTGGTCTCCTGAGAAATATCAAGTTTCCTCAGCCTCATCATATGGACGGATACGTCCGATTGAACATTAATTTAAACAAAGTTGTGCCTTCTAGTATGATTACGCTGGGTGAGAGCTCGCATCCATTAAACCTGTGAATCAATGGAACGACTCGTGGATAGAACCATCAAAAATAAAAATGTGTGTTCGTTTTTCAGGTACCGAAGCGTATGACGTGGAAAAGTGCATTGGAAAGGGAACTTACGGAACCGTAGTGAAAGCGATAGATCTGCAAACGAGACAAACAGTCGCGTTGAAGACTCAAAAGCCTGCTTGGGTCTGGGAGTACTACATAGCGAGGGAAATAAAAGCCCGACTCTCGAATCCTCATATGGTGAAAAGACTTGCTTGCATTCGGTTTAAAATGGACCTGTATCGTCGTAAAAATCGTTTTATAGCTGGAATGTTCTTTTCCAGTTTTGTAACATTGCGTTCTTTCGTACTTTTGCTTTATTCAGCCTTTTACCTTATACGCGGTGATCCACTATATCTTCTTTTTGAGCAATCCTTCAAGATAGCCCACAGCCGCGCCCTTTATGGAACTGAAATCTCATTCGAATATTCCGACAAGATAGAAAATGAAAATATTCGTAATTACAGTTGCGTGGTTTTATGGACATAACGAAAGCTTACGTGACGGACAACGGAAGTGTAATGGTCTCGCAATTCTCGAAGTACGGGACGTTACTCGCCGTTACGAATCAAGTTAAAATGGCAACGGGAAAGCCGCTGGTCGAGTGTCTGGCGATTTTCTTTACAATCGAGGTTCTTCAGATCGTCGAGTATCTTCACAAATGTCAAATCATCCACGCCGATATAAAGCCCGACAATTTCCTTCTCATGCACTTGTAAGTTTTTCGTAAACCGATGTCGTGACGAAAAATCCTCGGTCATTTTGTATTCGCGCACAACGAAATTTCATGTTTGTTTCGTCCAGGCCAACGGAAGACGTGAGACCGACGATACAGCTGATAGACTTCGGTTGCAGCATAGACATGAGTTTGTTGCCCAAGGACACGAAGTTTCATCAGATCATTAAAACTGAGGAGTTTACCTGCATCGAGATGCAAACCGGACGGCCGTGGACCTACCAAACCGATCTTTACTGCGTAGCTGGCTTGAGTCACTGTCTACTTTTCGGAAATTATATGAGGGTTTCCCACAACGGGACTCGCTGGTCCATCAATTCGAAATTACCAAGGTAAGCACATTATAACCGAAAGACTACGAGAATTCACGATGAGAACGATCAAGATTGCAGTCAAACATTGTGACGATGTTTTTCGTGCGAGCTCCAAGATCGTTCTTCCGATCGAAGATTTAGCCAATATTTAAAAGGTATCTAGAAGAACATCTTAGACAGCAAGCGCGTTTGACAAAAATTACTTTTCGATAACCATCTTTAAGAAATTCTTCAACGATTTTTGTCTTCTTCTGATTGACGTCTTTTATTCAATATTACGAAAATCGAAATATATTTGGTTTTCTTGTTTGCGACAGATACGCCAAGAAAGCAGCGTGGGAGATGTTTTTCACGAGTCTGTTGAACATCGAGTCCTGCGACGACCTGCCAGATCTGAGCAAAATTCGCAACGTTATGGAGGAGTTTCTGTCCGAGATGTCGGAGTTTCAAGGAAAAATAAGGCATTTCGCGAACGTTCTGAACAAACGATAACCCTTGCGAAAAATCTTGTGCACGCGCGCATCCGATATTACCTACACTGTGCGACTGTGATCTCAGTGAAGATCCGACGTCTATAAATAATAAAACGAAAACGTTCATATTATCGTGCTATTTATTGTGGATATCGTTAACAGACCTTGTACACACGCACGAATATATATATATATATATATATATATATATATCGTGTCGGTGCGTGCACATGTACACTCACGTACGTACACTTCGTTTGTAAATTTAACGAGATAAAGAAATTTGTCGAACTATACTATGGAGGCTTTGTCACAAAGGTTACACTCGCACACTTTCAGTTGTAAATCTTATCAAAATGAATTTTAGAAAAAAAAGAGGGTTCAATTTCAATGGGTGATGACGATGGTGATGATGATGCAACTTTCCCTGAAAAGCCTTATTTCGCTGTTGTTCGATTCATATATAAAAACAAAAAATACTAAATATACTGTTGGTCCACTTGTATAGAAGGAAGCAGGCAAGTTCGAGGTTGGATATTAATTTACATGTATACCTGAGAACGCGTAAGTTCGATTACTAGCGTCCACTTGAAAGCCTTTGATTTTGAGGTAATGTATCACACCGAACTGGCTGTCGCGAGAGGGCAAGAGGATGGTTGGGAACTTAAACTTGCTTTTTCTTGAAGGTTTACCGTACGATAGCGTTTTAAAGATCTTTAACGTGACAAAAATAAATTGGACATTATTATTAATTTGACGTAAAACAATGGTTATTTGAAACCTACTTTGGCATTCGATAGCCTATATGATGTAGTTGATGACTTGCATTTTTCAAACCCGGATTCGGGCGCAATCGGTTTGCCTCAGCTGATAATTCACTTCTCGTGTAATGTAAAATAATTCTTTCAATTATTAATATTCCGTTAAATTTTCGAATATCTGTATTAGGTATGTACCCAAGATACATGAAAGATCATGATAATGTCAGGTACGTGGTGAACTGGCAGTTTGCTTTTTAAACTATCAATACCCTAAACAGCCATTCGTTTTTCGAATATCGCTACAGTGTATCATCGCCATCCTCCTTTGAATTGGAATAAGAAAGTGTTGCTGAAGAATGTTGATCGAACGTGTGATACGTTGCCATAAAGTCGCGCAGACGTGCAGTTTTAGGTGAAAGAGATATGCTTACGTATGTGCACATACATACGCGTTATGAATATTGAACGAAGATGTCAGGTTCGTGCTCCTGTAATGCAGACCTGAATTTTTATTAAAAAAAAAACTGATAGAGAAAGAATAAACTTTGAAGCATCACCGGAATATTTGTGACCAGGTCATATTGAAATAAAGTACGAAAAAAATACATTTACATAGTTTCTATATATATATATAAATTATTATTACATCGTACACAATTTCACAACACGCTTCTATTCTACTCGAATTAATGGCAGTCATTAAAATGGGAAAACCTCATTGCTGGTTTTTTTTTGTCCCGAAACGCGCCTCAAAAAATCTCAAGCGCCTCAAATCTCTTCAATTAATGAAAATAACATTATCGATGTTTCATTGCGAGATGCGTTTTGGGAATGATATTTATAATCATTCCTCGTATTAGTTTTAATTTCTATAAAATTCAGTCCGAAAATAAAATAGGTTTTCAGTAACGATGATCCGCAATGCAAATGTTGCGCTCTAGTGTTTACATTGACATTTTATAATATTTGTTTCTTTTCTTCTTGTGTAAGACCACATTGTAGTATAAAAATACAAACGATATCGATTCAAAAGTGATATTTACACCCGTGGATTATTACGCCGATTATTATATTGTCGCAAAAAAGTCTGCGTCGCCTTACGTGAGCTTTGAGTTTCGTTACCCTCTTTTCTTCAATACTTGGCTGTATTTCAATCGAAGAAATAAAAAAAAAAGAGCGAAGCATTGAATTTCACGTCATCACCAAAAAAAAAACGGTGAGGAAAAACGCGTTACAAATATTCGGTAAAGCTGTTTTTCACGTTGAGTTTCCGGTTCCAAAAGCGAATCAAGTATTGCCGTAGAATTTTCGATTGAGCAGGTACAGCAAGAGATTCACGTTGATCTTAGCTTTACCGAATATATCCATTATCGGGGCACCCTCGAATTGAAGCTTCAACAAATTTTGTATATCGATATCGATCTTCTCCATTTCGACACCCATAAATTTTCCTCTTATCGTGAAGATACCATTGCTCTCGGTGGGGTTTATCTCGAATAGGACGTTTTTGAATTGCGACTGTGGCAGTCCGTCGATTTCCAGGAGCACGCCTTTCTCGTGCAACTTTGCCGCTGAATACTTCAGCGTCATTTTCGATTTTAACTTGCCATGGTTGTTCTTTTGCAGAATTTTTACGGCTCGCAATGATCTGCGGAGAATATTTAGTTCCAGTGATAATTCGCTTTCTTTTTTTTTTTTGCCGTACGAAAATCGTTTCTCACTTACCCTTTTCCGGTGTGCAAATTTTCCAAACATCGTTGAGTATACTCGTTGTAATAATCAACTTGTTCCTGATAGTACTTTGTTTTCTCCTGCAATCGCTGTTTCGTTGCTCGCAGTGTTTGCAATTCTTTGTTCCTGACAACCCGATATCTTCCTTTGTTGCAAAGATCTTTCGCAACCGCTGTTACGATGCTCTGATATCCATCGCTCTGGGAAACCCATTTGCCCAATTCCAACTTGTAGAGATAAGCTCGCAATTGGATCTTGCAATCGTTCAGGGACGAGCTACTGTTCATTCGAGAATTCACATGACAAGAAAAAAAATGTAAATTCGTGTTTGCTTTCATCGGCAGCGGTCAAGAGAATGTTGAGGTCACGAAGGGGCTCGAGCTTCGATTTGAAAATTTACCTGCGATTTATGAGGCTTAGCGGGTTCGTAATTGAAGAACATTTCGCGTCGTAAAGTCTCTCCTGCACTGGTGAAGACGTAGCCTCGAGTGCTTCAACTAGGGTGTCGCCTTTCAGGAATTGCAATACCGAAACCAACAATTCTTTCGTCTTGATAAAGAGCTTGTTGAGATTTTGATCGTCGTTTTCAGGTACTTCGAATTTGTTCGTTAGCACCAGACATAGCTCAGTTTTGCCCATTCTTGCGACGTTCACTTCGCATTTTGGATCAGCTGCAACCAGAATAATTATTGTCAAGTTGCAAAATGTTTAAAGATACCCTCTAATAAAACTATTCGAAAAATGATTTTCTTATTCATCCTTTCATTGGGCAGCACATAAAGCGTTCAAGTTTACAATCAAATTAGCATGTTTTTCGAGGTTCGTCGTAAGATAAAAACCTTTTTGTCTCCGAGTACTCACTTATGCCCAGGAGAGAAGCGACGGTCGGCAAACACTCGAGATCGTTCAATAACTCGTGCAGAGGATCATCCGGGCCGGAAACAATATCCGCACAATATTCGAGCACGAGAGAATGCGTATCGCATATTTCCTGAAGGGATATGTAGATTTCCGGTTTGTGAATCAAGGTCGCCTCTGTATATTCGTGGATACTGAAGTGCTCGTCCAGCGCCTCGATCTCGCAACAAGAGCGAAAGAATTTCTTGAAGCGCTCGTGGCACTCGATGATGAATGGGTTTAGGCACATTAGGTGTGGCGCCTCTTCACCAAACTGTAAACAATCGTTTGTTTAGTATATCAATAAACCTAATCTACTAAAACGCCAATTACGTAATCTAATTTTCAAAACATAATTTACTGGAACGTAAATTACAAAACGTAATTTACTAAACAGCTCTCTGTCCTCTCTTTTATCAATATTTAAGGGTTTTCGATTGATATTCCCGAAAAATTTGACATGATAGTCCACATCGTTTTTTCGATCAAAAGTATTGCAAATTATTCTAAAGAAACTCCAAGACTTATATTCATTCTTACCCCTTTTTTCGAAGCCGCGAATTGCAAAATTTTGGCAATACTCGCTAAATTCCTTCTCTGATCGGTGGACAGGGATCGATCAATCGGCAACGTGATAATCTCGAATGCGTCGGGAGCGACGATCGCAGCGTTGATAAAATGATAGTATATCAAATTACCGACGACCTTGAGAATGTCTTTTTCCGGTGCTCTCGGAAATTTTCTTGACAGAGTGTCGTTCAATACTTTCGCCATGTACAACATCCCGTAGGGTATCATGTCACGGGATTCCGTTATTTTTTGAAGAAATTCGAGTACCGTATTCTGTAGTACGTATATACCTTTGGAAAGTCTTTTGCGTACTTGATCGTACGAGAGGGCTTGCGCTTGCGTCACCGAGTAGGGAAGATCTCTGAAAGTTTTTTCCAAAAGTTCGCATCATCTTTACTTTTTTGAGAAAAAAATCGGGTTTAATTTGTATTTTTGGAAAAAGAATAATCGTCACTCACAGCGTTTCTCCGGTTTCCATTTCCAGCTGATTGCGCCAACATTTGTAAATGTCAACTGGGTTCGTTTCGATGCTTATCGTTTTATCGGCCAAAACTTTCTCGATTATCGGCCCGAGGATTGTGCGCAAAGCACTTTGGCCGTTTAATTGCCTAGCATAGTTCACGACCATTTTTAATACGAGAGGATTTCCGGTCACAACTTCCGACGGTTTTTCGAACTTCGATCTGTAATACGGATTAAGGTTACAGCTGGGTTCCATCATCGACAATTTTTGGTACGAATGTGATCTCCAAACGTTGCAAAGACTCACTTGATTTCTTCCTCGAGTGCTCGTCCGAACAATTTCAGAAGCAAGTATTCCTCGCGCAAATTTGAACCGAAATTGAAAAGTGTGAATATAACGTTCTGCAAAAACTTGTTTGTTTTACTCTGCGGCAAGCACAGTAACAATTTCGATAAGTAGGTGGGATTGGTTTGCAAAGCGTAGAACAAATGCTGATAGCCCTCCAACATTTTTCGTCCTTCCTTCGTCAAGGATTTCAAACCTTTCAACGTCGCTAGCTCAGACATCGAATTTTTTCTCGATCTGTGGCCATTTTTATCCGTAGCCAGTGATTCCAGATTTTTTCCATGAGCTATGACATCCTAAAAAAATCGCAATTTTGAAATGTAACTGTTTAAATCTCACTAAATAAACTTTTTCGAATGTATTGGTGAATTGATAAGCAATAAAAAAACATTACATTTATTCGGTCACAATTGAATGACTTTTTTTGAAAACTGTCATTTTTGCATTTTGTGATTTATCCGATGAATGTAAAATAGTCCGGCCAATCAAATCGTAGAGAATCAAAATTCTGAAGGAAACTAACTTATCGTGTTGAAAGCAATCTAGATAATTATTTTGCCTTCTTTGAAGAAAACCAAATGTAAAAAATACGTGTACCCTTGACTATGCCCAATCGTCTTACTTGAAGGGTTATCCTGTTTTGTATGAGCAAGCCAATTTTTATATCCATTTCGTCCAGCTGCTGTGAAAGTTTTTGATTGAGTCTTATCGTCTGGACGACGTCGTTTTTCAGTTGCTGGAATAATAACGGAAATACATTCGGCAGGGCGTAAATAAAAGTTGAACTTGAATCTTCGTTGGAAATTTGAACTCACTTGCAACTGAAGATCCTTGTCGTAATCTTCAGCATTGAAATTGAGGATCGACGAAAAGTGACGAACCACCGGAAACGGAGGTTTTTCCAATCGGAGTAACGAGTGGAAAGCACGTCGCGCCGTGCGTCCTCGCCAAAGTGCTTGTATCATGATAATCTTGTCTTCCTGAACATGGAAAATTAACTAATTAGTTCAGTCGTCCATAAATCTGTTCAAATATATTAGTTATAGAATCGACTTTCGTTTGGCATATTTTATTCAAAGTTTGTTCGACTGTACGAAAGATATTGTAGAAAGAAAGGAATTTAGTATAAAAAATAATTATTCTGCTTATATTTGATATAAAAATTTCGTAATATTCGTATTTTTCGAATATTCGAATATTCGTGTTTATCGTATAAACCTAATGTTCGTCGTTTAAAAAATCGTCTCTATTATTCTATACGTACGTGTTCTCGATAGCGGTCGAAAGTATTTTGGTAATTGGTTCTCGCACGTCCATAAACCTCCCTTTTGGGATATCGGGGTTGTGCCTTAAAAATTCTCGCGTAAATTTTACGCGCCATAACGCCTCGCCACCAAGATTGAATAAGTACGATTTTATCAATATTGTCATGAAAGTGTGTGTAGCGTTTGGCGATTTTTTGGCGCAAGAGAAATCCTCGTGCAATCGCTTGTAATCTGACGATGATACCCTCGTCGAATTCCGTAGTTTCACGGTCGCGTGCGTCCATTTCAATGTCCCTGATAACGTTCTACAAAAATTAAAAACGAATGTTATTTCAATTGCAGCTGAAAAACTCGTTGACAAAAAATCAATTGATGTAGTTGTAGTTATCATACCTCAATATCCTCTTTGGTAACGTAGAGACTTTCCGATACATTTTGCGGAGACTCCCACGTGTAACTGCATTCTTTCACGTCGAGATACGATTCGTTTCCTTCGGGAGTCACGTATCGAACGTACGGATAATCGTAATGAGCCCGCTACGTGTTTGTTAAAAATAACATGATCAGCTGTCGAGTTTTGTTCGGCGAATTGATGCTCTATGAATTGTCTTGACTTGCCTTATAATCGTGGAGCTTTTTCAGCTTCGAGAAGTATTCGGAGCGTAGCGGTTCTAATATTTGAATTCCTGTAGCTTCAAGACACTCCAGAGTGACGTTTGGATCGTTCTTGCGCAAACCCATGTTGATTTTCGTCAAAAGTGTGCACGCTGCAACATCGATCAACGAACAATGTTCTTTTTTGTAAACTGGCATTTGAGAAATTGCTGATGAATCAACGAGAAAAGTTTGATCGATATTAAAGCCTCAGTGATTATCAAATTAGGCATCTTCGATTTGAGAAGCGATTCTAAAGACTTGAAAAAAAGGAAAGAGTTACGAGTCCACACGAACCAGTCTGCACTCGTTCCGCTTCAGTAGCAACGAGTCTAGCTACGTTTTCGACATCCTCCAACCACAATTCCGAGCCATCCTCGTCTTTATCGTTCAAGCAGGCTTTGAACATCCTCATATAGAGCGAAGCATCCCCCGGAGAAATCGGTGTTTGTAACTTTAGTGACTCGTTGGTCAGAGCTGCCATCAACCCGCTGCGATTGTTCATCAGCACGGCTCGATTCAACTGCTCTAACGCGATTATCACTGGAACACAAAAAAATTCGTACATTTTAGAATCAACTGAGCACATTTTCGGGTTTTTTGTTTTTCTGGGGAATTTCTGGGTGTTCACTTTTACAGAAATTGAAATATCTAGAATTAACTAGTATAAGATTGAAAAAAATCTGGTAAATATCACATAAAGTACAAGTACCCTCGTTGTCTTTGCTGCACTGCTGATTAATTACGTCCACACATTCTTGAATATCCATGTACGTCAGTAACGTACAGTCCTCCTTTTTACGCTTTTTCTCAGAACGAATCGCGACCAAGCCTCTATAATATTTCACTTTATTCTCGGCATCCAAATCCTTGAAAACAAACCGAAACACCCGTTTAAGTAATCAGTGAGACTCAAACTCTGGAAAATCTCGTGAATATCCTTACCATGATATGAGCTTTCGGATCGGACAGCGCTTGGTAAATTAGCTCGGGATCGCCGGTATCGACGGCTTTTGTGATATAAGAGATCGCTGATAAAACTCTGGTGCTAACGACAATGTCGCTGTACAACAAATCGTTCTAAAACAAAAACGAAATTATCAATAAAAATAGAACTTCCGGTAAAGTTTCATATTAACTAATATGCCAATTAAACATCTCCAACGATCTGAAGAAGCATGACTTGTAGATTTTTAAATACTGTTTTAATTAATTATTAACTGTTTTTCCAACGTTCAAAGTGATGTGTTGAGTATTTATTTGATTATTCAAGAAAACCTTTTTTTCTAGAGATTAAAAAATCGTTTTCTTGCGTAAAGTTTTAATCTTGAAGTGCCAGATACAAAAGTTTTATATCTGTAAATAAGTACCTTAGATTCAGCTCGATCAATTTTCATTTCAGAATAATATAAGGGCAGTGCGAATTTGTCAACGTGATCGTTTAATCCCAAATGTGCGCACGTGAGAGCTTCGATGAATTTTTCGTAATCATCGTGTTCCAGAGCTTCATTCAACGAATTTACGGCCTCCTGTCCTAAGTATGGGAGAGAACGTAATCAACGTTGAATATCAAAGCAAAATCGGTTAGCAGCGGTTATCTTTAATCGGGAAAGTGGGTGTATGTAAGACCCTTAAGAATCTTTCGTGAATTAGAAATAATGAAGCGACTGAGCTTGGAGTAAAAGTGAAATAGATGTTTTTATTCGGACACTCACGTCTCTTCGTCTTTTCGGCATTTTCGTTAGCAGCATTAATCTTTTCCTGCACGAATTCTTGAGCGTGTCGATAGTTGTCCGCGTATTGGTACAGAAGTTGCGAATCCGTTTTCAGCACAGCCAGCTCCTCTTTGTAGAAAGTTGCATTTTCCAGTACAACGTTCTAGACACAAATCCGTCATTTTTTTCACGATGTTCGAATAATCCGATAAATTCAAACATTGGGTAAAAAGTTACCTGAATTTCGAGAGTTGACGCGGAGATGGCAGTGATTAATTTGTCGTCGGGCAGATCCAAAGATTTCACAATATTCTGAACCGCGTGCTCGGCTATTTAAATAATTAAGTTCAATCAAGTACCGTAAGATTCATCATCTTCAGAATATCGACGACTCATTCTCACCGTTTACGTTGTTAATGTGTCCTTGAATTTCCGCGGGTGTCAGCAATTCGTCATAAGCGTCTGGCACGTAACTATCGTTGAGAGACTTTACGAAAAACGAAAACTGTCTTGTAGCAATCTCGAAGAATTGTGAGGATAATATATTTTTATTAAAAAAAAAAGAGTAGAAAGAAAACAATGGGAGTTTTTCATCACTTACGCGGTTCAGCGCAGCCTGCATCTTGATTTCCTTGGCCTCCTTCAATTTTTCGTGATAACGAGCCGCGTACTCCGGCACCACGTTTTGCAGGCGCGCGGCAACATTTTTCAAGTTTTCCAGGATCGCGCCCGAATCGGAAGACGATAGAGATTGATTTATCGCGATCGCAGCTGCGTGAAGAGCGGCAGTATCACCCGCCATGCAGTTTGTCATAAGACCGCCGATCTTTTGGAACGCGGGCATCTGAATTCCGTATTTCTTCAATTCCCTGCTAACGGCGTCGATCTCGGCATCTGTGCAAATGAAATTAACATCAGGATCGACGATTCTCTTTTAAGTTGGATTGGCATCATCATTATTTGTTGCGTACCTGTGAAATTCACTTTTCCATACAAGTCTTGTATCTGGGGTGCCCTACCGAGCTTGAACAAATGTGTACTCAAAGCGTGGATGCAGTAAATTACACGAGGCATATTCTTCTTGTCGTAAATGTCGGTTGTTTCCGGCTGAAAAGTCTGAAGGACAATTGATTAAGTCTAAAAATTCTTCTCATCGATTTTTTGTTTTGGAGCCTGCGGTTATCGCTGCCTCTTTATACGATCTCCATTTTAAGTCACCCCTGGTGTTTGATCTTAATTTTATTTTGTGACAAAGATTCTTTCGACATTCCTGAAATTGAAGAACCGTTTTGTATCTTTCTCGAAATTATCATTAAAAGCATTAAGAATCAGTAAAAACGTATCGTCAAATTGATTCCTCAGTTTTGCTCGTAATTGGCGCACAATTCATATTTTTACTGTACAACTGGATCGTTTATTAATATGGTTACCAATTTGTAGATAAGAAATCACTTATGTTCTATTTAATAAAAAATCTACTTTTCTCTATGACTCAACACTTTTGTTTTTTTAGTAAAAGACAGATTTCGGTCGCGCAAAAGTATCGTTATCACACTAAACATATAGGGCAGTTTTGCAGCTAACGGCAAATTCCTTAATTTATTCGTGGATGAATTTAATTCTTTAGAAAATGATTGGTATATAAAAACGGAGGAAAATACCAGCGGCAGTTGCATCGACTTGAGGCACTTCAAAAAGTGATTTATGTTGTCAGTGTGACGGAATTGGAGACCGGCTGCTTCGTATCTTTGTTGACGAGCGTCATAGATTTTGTTCAGAGGCAACATCTTTGGGTCCATGAAATGAGCCAGTTTGGCCAGATAGACTCCGTTTCTAAGATTCTCCTCGAGCTCAGTGGTAGGTGGTAGTTTTTCCTTGATGCATGCTTCGATCCATCTGTACAAAAACATCGGTGAATTTGATTTTATTTTTTCGTCGTTTTCGGAGGGACGCGCAAGGCCAAGAATTTCGTGAGAGTGACTTGTACATTCTTGCTTCCTCCAAATGACAGAGGTACTCGTAAGCCATCATCTTTTGTCTCTGCTCGTCCATTTCCTCAGCTGACTGACGCGCGTCATTTCCTGAAAAACATCGTTCACTTTGATTGTCATTAATAAATGGTCCAAATGCGTTAATAACCGTAAACTTTTTAGCAAATCGATGATTGTGAGATGAAAAAACGAAGACACAACAGCGGCAGGTCCAAACATTAGCGAAAGCCACATTGTACTCGACGTTCGGTAGACGATGCCTTTAAGAATTATTGTCGACGAAATCACGAAAGTGCTTTTTACCATCTACACGGATGTTTATCTTCGGACGCTCCAAACTTCTAATACTGTCAAACTTTTGACCGGCTACCAACATTTTCATTAGCCAAACGCGCAGCGCATATCATAACAAATTGTACGTTACGTTTCGGAACATTCAAACTTATCGGGATCGAGGGAAAGGACGCGGTTGCTCCGAACGACACAGGCGGCGCGTCGATCACCGCACGAGGGCGCGCAGGTTCGCGAAGCGTCACTTCACTCACCTGTGTGAAATTGCCGATTCAACTTTGTTAATGTTATGTTTTGAACAATTAAATATTTAATTATTCAATATTACATTCTGAAACAGCCAATTGTGTTTTCAAACGTTTTTTTTTATTATTTCGTGTTTCTTTGACTTGTTGAAATTGCCTGGGTTCCATTCTTTACTTGAAAAATTAGAGCTTAAAATTATCGGTAATTTAGCGAATCGGCTTTCACTCTGCGATGTTTTTTCTGCGACCGTTTTTGTTTGATTGCGAATGATAGGAAATCCATTGCTAAAGCGCGATGAAAATTCTGTTTTAACTTCCAGATTACTGGATTGCCCAAATGCCTTCTTTGGCGTCGTATTCAATTTATTCACGGGTCCATTTCAGATCTCAATAAAATCTGAATTTCAGAACAGGAAAATCTTGCCAAACTGTTTTATTGTTATCGGACACATAGAAATAAAGATAAATCACGATTTGTAGAAAGTTTCATGTATTTCGATGTATCAACAACTAGAATATTATAATTTAAGAAAAAGAAAGATCTTATTCAATACAAAACATTTAAATTATCCTAGAGTTAATACTTTTTTATGGATTTTCGGATTAGGGCTAGTCGTTGCTTGTGCGCTTCGGTGACCGTTGCTCGTTTGTAGGGGCGTACCTCGTCCGTTCCAAAGCCAGGAATCCACATGTTCCAATTCGTTTCTACAAGCAGAGACAAAAATAAATAAATCATTATTCCTGGAAAGCTTTTCATTTTCAGAGAGGCACGTGTCATATCCTGGATAAGAAGTTCTGATACTGACTTTCCATATAAGTTCTATGAAGACACCTTAAAACAACTTGAGGAACTAAAACTTTCATGTTTTGAAATGTTGATTCTTTTTCCCATTCCCAATATTTGGAAAATGGGTTTTCGATGAGAACTTTTTGGAAAAGTGAAATTCTTACAACTATCAATTAAGATTGTTTTATCATTTTCTTTGCTTCCGGAAACAAACTCATTTGATACACACTGTTAATTCTTCTCATCCTGACACTTGCAAACATGACTTTCAGAAGATTTGTATTTACGAAAGTTATACCTAGGTGTAGCTGGACGTCTTTTACTTCAACGGTATTCGCATGGCGGTGTTTAGCGATAAGACAAGCGGCATTAACGGTTGTTTCTACAAAATCATCCGCCAGCTGAAGAAGCATCTCTTCCACTTCTTCATCCAATTGCTCTGTGGGATCGACTTCTTTGACTAGATCTTGCAACCGAGCTTTTGATAGGAACTGCAAACCAATAAAATTATGTAAAAATCTCGAAGTAACGATTCTTCCAATATGGAAGAAAAAGTGAAACGTTTCCTGGTTTGGGATGATAGATGTTTTGTGACATTTTTTCTCATTTTTCCATCATCTGAAAGGGCCGAACACGATTCGCATCAGAATTCGGTCAGCAGGTTTCGAAATGAGCCCAAACAAATGAAAAAACGGATGCTTGCTTGGGACGCCATTTTCCATCTCGTACAATTACATATTTGATGGAAAGACAAGAATAAGATTTTTGCACCTGTAGGAGGTCAATTGACGATCCCGTTGTTGAAGAAGTCAGCGATTGATGAGATTTCGACGATTGCGATGAGCTTGTTGTCGTTTGGTGAGACTGTGATTGAGTTTGCGAGTGTTGCGGACTGACGTTCTGTGACGAATTCATGGACGAAAAATTTTGATTGCTCGGCCCGACCGATTGTAAATTTCCCAAATTAACGGTCGAATCGCATCCACTGCCGCCCGATTGCGATAGTAGAGACTGCTGTGACATATTTCTTTATATTTTTGACTTCTTCAATAATTCGGGTAAATACGCTTTCGCGACGAAATGAGGTTATGTATATCTAGCGATCGAAACGCCAGAACGGGAACTATCGGTCAACCGTTCAGTCATCCGTTACTCGGTTGGTAAGAAAAACTATCAAGCTCCGGAAGTTTGTTTACTGCCATTTAAATAGACCTTTCAAGCCAAACGAGTACTCAAGTTTTTATTTTTTGATAGAGTGAGTTTGCGAATAAATCTGGAATGTTTGGCTCTTTGTGGTGCGTCCATCAAATAGCTACGAGGTGGACAAATTGGGATCGGATTTTTTGCCGACCGAGCGTGTTTCCATTGATGAGCGATGTCCAATTGGAGCTTCGCTCGCCTAGGGTCTTTCAGGAATACCTGTGTTCCCATTGGATGTCGCTCATCGCCCATCCCTCCATCGTGCGCAAACAGCCATTACGAAAAAGACTGCTCCGCTTGAAGATTCGCCTTGATCGATCTAGTTCGTAGGCTGCTAGGATTTCAACCACCGGAATGGCTGCCAGCAAAATGAATACCATTCTCGTGAGTCTTTTTAAATGAAAATTTAAAGGATATTTAAAATTCTTTCTAACATAATCTTAACAAAATGTTTATCCACCGTGCAACACTTCGAGGAAACAAATGTTTTTGCTCACTATTTGGATTATACATCGATCGCGAAATTTCAAAGTGTATTCCTCTACCGTGCGACAAGGGACATCCCAAAGCCCATTAATTAATATAGATCGAAGATATTTTTGATAAATATAGTGATTTGTTAATATTTTTTACAGGCAAGGTCGTTTTCCTCGTCAGCCTCACGGCTGCAGATGGTTAAGGTACGTGATTGAACATCTTTACTCCTATTACATAATTTCGAAGAACACTCGTCAGAGTTGGCAAAAATCGGAACAGATAATGTACGATTTCAATGTCGATTTACTTTTGCCCCATCGATCGATCAATCACATTTCGTGAAATGATACGATGTTTAATGTTCGATCGTCGACTGTCAAATTACCATGATTTGTCATTCATAAATACATAAAAATAGCACATTTCTGGAAATCATTATTTTTTATATTTTTTCTGCATCCGTAAGAAAGCACGTTTTTATTTGACGTTTCGGTGGAAAAGCTGAATTCTTCATTTTCTAGATTCGCATATGTTCATTTGGAACGAAACTAACTTTTAACGAAAAAGTATCAGTCACTTTTTTTTGAACGCCATATTGCTGTTGTTTAAGAAAAACACATAATTCTGAGGTTGCTGAAAATATCTCTATTTTATCAAGTTTAGGATTTGTTTGGGTTCGTTTGTCTTTTCTAGATTCGATTTTGATGTTTTTACTACAATTGCACACGTTCCTATAAATTCTACCAAACTGTTGTATACAAATTATTTGTAGGATTTAAGGACATGTCGAAGACGTACCACGTGATACACGAGTGTGAGAGAGATAGTCGAAATTTTTAAATCGCAATATCTCAAGGACGCACCATTTTTATCGTTTTTATAAAGTTTTTACATTTTTATAAAATTCAAGCATCTATTTCTGTCTCAATGAATTCTATGAAGATTGATGCTCGATTTTTCGCCGTAAACTTAATTGATGCTGAGAAAATGGATTTCGAAAATTTGTGAGGTTATGTCGATGTTCGTCATGCTCTTAACAATTTATAGGATTTATTTATTTATTCCTATAAATTCTTTATCTTCAATTTACTTCTGTTTGAAATCATGTACGAGTACTAATGTCACGAGTGGTCACTACCGCAGACACGCGAATGTTTAGTGATTGTGACGACTATTGTACAAAGAGTTCCAACCGAAACTATGATTTTTTCTTCTACGGTAAAACTTTGTGATTCTACTATGTATGCGGGAATTCAAGCGCGATTATCGGTCTCTCGTTAATAGGAATATCTTTTATTCGTTAGTCAAAAATGTCAATGGTTCGACGTTAGAAACTTTTAGTAGATAAACATTCTAAACAAAGTTCGAAAGATTAAGTCTAATCTTTAGAGGCAATACTAGTTTTTATCGTTTCTTATCCATGTGTGGTTTAGCCTCCTATTCAAGTGTTCGGTCTAGAAGGAAGATACGCCACTGCGCTTTACTCCGCCGCTAGTAAACAGTCATCCCTGAGTGCGGTGGAACAAGATTTAACTAAGTTTCAGGTACGAAAACTCAATGGTATTATTATCGTTACATTCATGTCATGATAGGAAGAAAACCGAACTCTGTACACTGCTATTATTAACATTGTTTTATTTCCGGATTCTCATCCCTAATGTTGGATCAATTTCTATTAGTATAGGGATATATCTCTTTAGATGGCTTGCTTATTCAACTATTTTTCCTCAACTTCGTCACAGTTGATTTCTCTCTCTGTATTACATTTATTAAGAAATTGCCATTCAGGCAAGAAGCGGTGGACAGATAATATTGATAGTAATGGTTCCACTTTTGCTTGCCGGTTTTAGAGCAGAAGCATGTACATGAATTTAGACGGCTTTTATTTGATGAGGCTGTGTATTACTAATTTTTGTGTAAATTCGTCAGACCACTGGAAAATTATTTTTTAAATATCTTCTAATCTTATGCTGTTTTGTAGTCTTTAAAAATTATTTAAAAAAACAGTATTTTAATGTAATTAAAAAAAATGAGTTTTATCATATAATACTACCTATAATATTATCTGTGGAATAAATCTATATTCTTGAATTAGGTGCATATTTTTCAAATTACTTATTGTGGGAAATGCAGGATTTGCACAACTTTTAAAAGAAGCCATTTATTTTATAAATGAAAACATAAAATTTGGGCTTATTTCATTCTTGATAATTATTGGCAACAGCGAAACACCATAAAATGAGGAGATATTTCAAAAGTACTTTTTAGTGGTCCAAAGAACCTATGTAAAAATTGACAACACGCTGGTCTCATGGAATATAAGTTAAGTTTATTTCGATGAATCATCTACATTTACGCTTGAATGTTGATTCCAAATTTGACTTTGTTGGGCAATCAGGGTTTTATGAAGACGAACGTGCAGCTGGCGGAATTTGTAAAGGATCCGTCAGTGAAGCGGCGACTAAAGGCTGCCGCTTTCAAAGACATCGGCCAAAAAACAAAGCTGAACCAGGCGACAACGAACCTTCTTGAAGTTATGGCGGAAAATGGTCGTCTCAACAAGCTTCCGCAAGTCATCAATGCGTTCAAAATGATTATGGCAGCCAACAGAGGCGAAGTCATTTGCGAAGTGACCACCGCTAAACCCCTGGAAGCCGATATGAAGACCAAGTTGGAATCAACGCTGAAGGGATTCTTATCTCAGGGACAATCGATTCTGCTGACTCTGAAGGTTGATCCTTCCATCTTGGGTGGTATGATTGTGTCAATTGGAGATAAGTACGTTGATATGAGCATTGCCAGTAAAGTTAAGATGTATTCTGACATCATTCGCTCTGTCTAATGGATAATCGGTTACATTGAATCACGAGACAGTCGAGAATAAAGAAAAGGTTGAAAAAAGTACGGAAGATGTAAAAACAGTAGCGAAACACGAATGTACATGGTGCATAATAAATCGTAGTCCTACATATATTGAGCTCTGCCTACATCATTGATTTACAACTCTCTACATTTATTCTACAAATCATTCTCTCGAATTAGGAGACACTTGAAGTTAACTTACAGGGAAGTTTGACAGCAACAAAAATTTAAGCGGTGACCCATTATTTATTCACATTTTGAACTTGTAACTGGCAAAATCCGACTACTTATGTTTTTTTTTATGCCGCAATGTCCTGAAGCTTTGGTTTTGACGCAAGTACCATTAGATCACCGTAAAGTTCATAGGCCAACCGGAGAGGTTGAAACTATAGAAGTATCTATATATTTGACCATTTTGATATCTAATGTTAGCTTTTTGTAGATATAACATTAATTACAACGAACCCAATATTAAAAATGTAGGTCGAAGGACAAATCGAATAAATATTATTATTGTGATAGAAGCATAGCCCATTGTAATAATGGTATCTATCGAACAAGAATTACGAATAAATCTGAATTTAGATATCTATGAATCATTTGACTTTCCGATTTCTACATATTTTATTCTATATTTCGAATTAACCACCGTTGCCTTTATTAACATTGTGACTATACTGTCATAAGCGAACGAGAAAATATTCAAACTTTGGCTGACGAAAGTGTTCCAAACGATCTCAACAAGGGTTTCTTATTACGCATTTCCGTTCGTTGCAGATTATGTTCGCCGTAATGTTTGGATTGATTACGTTCGCAGAATCGTTCGCGATTATCTGCTACGCTACATTCGATACGTCGCTATAGTTTTAAAAAGCTACGTATGTATTAATTTACACACGATTGCTTCTGTACACGCAGTCTTAATTCCGATTATGTCTGTGCACACTATTGCAAACGCGATTGCGATTAGAACCATTCTAGGGTACGACAAAGATTGTGGTTGATCATCGTGACGTTTCTCGCTGCGTACTTTCGTTTCGTGATCGTTCCCGACCGGGTCAGGTCATAGCGCGTCATTGTACGAAATCGTCGCCGAAAAATGCTGGAAATTGTTATTGTGCATTAATTACTTTCGATATTCGACAACGGCTGATAATTGTTCATACTTCATTTATACTATTTTCATTCGTGGGTTACTACTTGAAAACAGAGAAACTATCGAGGTAAACAAAAAGAGACGCGCAAAGAGATCATAAAGTTGCTAACCGGCTGAAAAATTCACTTTTGCACGCACTGACACCTTGCGGGTAACTTTCAGCCGGACATTTGGCTCTAATTTTGAAGACTTTTAGAAAACTATACGGAAGTTGCGAATAGCTTTAGGTCAACGCTGATCACTTCCGGAGTTAAAGAAGAAACACAGGGGAACAATGTCTATGACGGGTGAAGCACGATTTTCGCAATCGGGAAAAAAATCCTTCGCATCTTCGATCGGTGATTTTCAGATCATCGGTTATTACAGTATCGATGGAGATGAAAATTATAACGCCGACTCGTCCAGCATGTCCTATTACAAAGCTCCCCGGTCGAACAAGGTCCGTTTCGACTTGAATCAGGGCATAGAATCGGCAATTCCATTCCCGGAAGAATTCGCTGGTGACGGCAGTTTGAAACATTTTTTGGAATGGATCACGCGCAACCACGACAAGATAAGCGGATTGGGAAGAGGCAGATGGTAAAAACAGCTGGATTCACAACACTAATACTTGCATCCGCTATTATGGTATAATATCTGAGGTCCGTCTTCTTCATCCTCAGGATTGAACCGGACTTTGTCGCTTCGGGTGGACTCCTGACGAGACTGTTGTATACAGCGTTTGCACCGGAATGCGAATGGGAGATACATGCAGCCAAGTGGAAGGGAACAATATATTTGTGTCGCATGAATACCCAATCGGAGATAAGTTTAAGCAAAGAGTTACCCTCAAAATACAGGTCGTGGGGACACAAATTTGAACAATACATAGTGTCTGGTAATTTTTAACAAAACTATATAATCAATGATTCTCTGTTCATTCGGCTACTCATTGTACGCTCAAATACGACGGAAGGATGACTTTCACTTTGTAAACGATTTTATGCATTTATTTCCGGTAAAAGACCATCCTGACATGGATCCGAACACGTCTAGGCCTGTCATCGAGCCTGCTCAGTTTCGTTGCGTATTCTGGCGACGTTTTGGCTGTCACAGTGTACTCTTTACCGCTGAACTGGACTCGGTCCTTTCCAACACTGTTCTCAAAGACCCGTTGCCTCTGAAGGACCTTACATTCGTAGAAATGAAAACAAAGAAGTTTCCGCAGCCACACAAATGGGAAAACTTTGCGAAGCATACTTTGCTCAGATGGTGGGCTCAGTCGTTCCTCACCGGAACGGACAGAACTTTGTGCGGTTGGCGGGACGTAAACGGAATTGTCCATCAGTTGACTATTTATACGCTCGATCAAATGATCAAAATGGGTCAGGTAAAGCTACTTTAATAATATATAGGACTCGGTACAGAGAAAACGTAGTACAGAGTTACTTCGGTACTCTGGAATTATCCGGGTCTGTTACATGTTTTTTTAGACAAGCACGCATCATAAAGCATCTCGAAAGTTATTTCATCGGTTCCTTTTGTAGTCCTACTGTCAATAACGTTTCATACCAGATTTTACGTTTCATTCCAGGGTCATTGGGATCCCCAGACTTGCATCCATCGCTGCAACTATTTCCTGGACCGAGTCGCAACTGTAGTTGTTGACGAGTGTGACAAAGCGATGTACAAATTCGAGAAAGAACCGTACGGTAGTATTCGCGAAATGAAAGTACCATCGTCCAATGGCTTCATGTCCGTGTTCATTGCCAAAATGAATGCGACCGGTGCAGCCTAACAAGGATACATCTAAGTTTTTTCTTTTGTACTACTTTTTATACACAGTGTATTTTTGACGAATCCCCTTCGTGGGTATTTTTACTTGTCGGTCCTTTTTAACCTTCGTATCACTTCGTGGTGTGAAAGGTTAGCATTGGCGCTCCTCACGTGAAAAATCATTTCACGAATGAGGCTGGCAAGTAAAAGCTCATTGTAGATGGCGTCACCATAGCTAAGTCCTTGTCTGACCAATGAAGTTAAACTATTTTGAAATACAAAATGACATTAATAGATTTTTAATCAATGATGATGCTGGGAACAAGCTATGCTAGCGCCATTAGTTACACAGTTGCCAGCCCCATTCGATCATGTCACGCGATTTATTGTTCCGTTTGGAGAACAACGTTGCGCAATCTTTTTATCACCGAGAATGTCGCTCACTCAAATACAAATATTTTATCGAATTAATTTTATTTCTATAATGATCCTCTTCAATTTGTCACTTCTCCACTTCGTGAAGTCGTATAGTTCACGACCATACGATTGCGTGTTACCGGAATAGGTTAGGATATTTCTCGGTTTTTCCTTTTTTCTCATTTCGTTACGTTTGTTTACTCGGAACTTTGATACGCGCTTATTGCAAGTAAAAACCGACTTTCCGGCGCGAAATGAATGTATCCGGTACAGTACGATGAAATTATCCACCCCGGAGGATTGCTTCTTGGACCTGAAAAATCCTCGGTGATACCATCATTCATGATCACTCCGATCGTTGATTCTTCCAGTTGTAGGTACCCCTGCAAAATTGAACAAGCAAACCTTTCAATAATTGAATATTTTCCCACGAATATTTGTTTCCTTTAGGTGATGCCAATCGATAATTGTCTGAATTCGACTATATAAATTAGTACACTAAATGATTAATCTATTTCGGGCGATATTTGAGTTTGACTATTATTCTTAAGGACACGTCGAAGACGTACCACGTGACACAAGTGCGAGAGAGATAGTCGACATTTTTAAACTGCAATTTCTCAAGAACGAAACATTTTTATCGTAAAATTCAAGCATCTATTTCTGTCGCTATGAATTCTATAAAGACTGACGCTCGATTTTTTGCTGTAAACTTAATCGACGTCGAGAAAACGGATTTCGAAAATTTGTGAGGTTATGTCGATGTTCGTCATGCTCTAAACGAGAATTGCTTTTCCTTAATTGTCTTCAATCGACAAGTGTTCGTGTTCGAAAATTTCGATCGACCCTCTGATTTTTTTCTAATGATCACAATTGAACCCGAACAAATAATAAGGATTCAACTAAGCCCTTCACCTTCTTTACTCACAGTTTCGGTATGTCCTTGACGTATATGACACCCCGAGAAGACACATCGGTATCAGGATCTCTGACAGCTCTGCATCTCTCCAGCCAAACTTTCGTAGGATTAAGAAGAGTCGACGTTTCGATATTGATGGAACCGGGAGCTTTCTCGTTCGACAATGAGACGTTATTCTGGCTCTTTGCCTCCGATCTCTTCGCTTCCAACGCAGCTTTCCTTCTCTTCAAGAATTCTTCGTCTTGGTGTCTTCGGAAGCAAGAATCATAACGGAAATCGATCATGTACAGTGCTAAATAATATTAGGCGTAGTAAAAAGAAATCCATTATTTTTCCAATAAATGACTAATTATTTGTATCTAGCGTCGGATAAGTCCGATCGAGTTACAATAAATAGCGTTAGAAAGACAAGATTCCGTACTAAACGAACTTTTGCAGTTTCGTGATTGACTCCAGAAAATAATGGATTTCTTTTTACTACACCTATTATTATCAGGTTATTTCAGTTTGGGTTTGTTTGGGTTCGTTCAAGTTCGTTTACTTTATTTCGACCATTTGTTTGACGCTTTCAGGTAGATGATACAGCCCGTTAAAGAAAAACGGAAACGCAGGATACCTGAAACATCGAATCATCTCGGTGACTCTCGTCTTCGATCGTATCCGACGATCTTCATTTCCGTTGCTCGTAGTGGAGTCCGAGCTCGCCGTATCGTCAATTTTCCTGCGAGCGAGCACCGCACTTTTAACCGCTCTCGCACGTGCCAAACGTCGATTTTCATTCCGGGCTCGAATAATCTCAATGCCCGATTTCTTTTTTTCGGATTCGAGAGAGAGTGCTCTATCTCTCTCTTCTCTCCATCGTTTTATGGTTTCTCTCCTAGTATCGATGCTAATCACTTTTTCTTTCGTCTTTTCAGAATTCCCGACATTTTTCGGCCCGATCAATTTGTTCTCGGCGGATTCGTCACTTCCGGCACGTTCGATCGTCTCGCTGAATTTTTCGGACTCAGCGTTACTTAGGATTTGCTCGGGCTTTTTCGCGTCCCGATTTTTCCGCCATTCTCGTATGGCCGATCTTCTCTTCTCTCGTAAATCAATATACGTTTTGTACCAAGCTTCGTGATCGACGATACGCTCGACGGTTAAGTCCGGACATTTTTTTCTCATCGCTGTAACCATCGACGCGACGTTTTTACTGTTTTTTCGGACTTTCAAGAAAAACAGGTGATCTGCCTCCGACCAATTTTGGGTATGACCTGTTGAAGGAGTAAAAATAGATAAAAAACGGAAATGCATTTTACAGAGTACGAAATTAATTCTCAATCAAGTATTTTATGAATTCCGTCGATGGAATTACATTAAAAGCTTAATAGTTCAGACAAGCCTTTTTTTTCAGTTGGGGAAATAGTTCTCCTATAAATGAAATAATTTTGAGTTTAAACGATGTATTTTAGAATTCCAAGTTTCGGCTACTTTTTTGTAGCTTCGGATCTTCATTAGATCGCATCAAAAATTGTCGGAAAATCATTAGTTTCGTTCAATTCTTGACTTTGATAAGAGGGAGTTCAAACCCAAACAAAATATATATATATATATATATTTTGTTTCCTTTTTCACTGACCTGTTTTTGCCACAAGCGCGTCGAAGTCTTTGACGCGTGAGAAATCATAGCAATTCGCGACAGCGCTCTCCGCACATTTTTTACGACCCCAGAAATTTTGAGTTTCCTGATTCGGCGTTGCCTGGCAAATCGAGCGTGTATCTTCGTCTAGTTCAATCGCCTCTTTCGCTAAACTTTCCATAGGTGAATTGCTCTTGAATTCACGAATTTTCGCCGCGAGAAATATCAGCTGTTCTTTGAAGCTGTCGATGTCTTCGAAAGTTTACCGTTTTAATTAGCATGTTTTGCTATATTTTTTATGTTTATAGACAATAATAATAATAATAATAATAATAATAACAATAATCGTAATAATAATAACAATGATGAGGTGAATTCGACTTTAGTGGGAATTTAATTCGTATTGAAGATATTGAGTTGACAGAGAACTTGTTTGCATGCATAAACGCGATATTACCTATTTTTTGATCCTCTTGCATGTCTTTTATCGACACCTTGATTTCGCTGAGACATTTCGAGGTTTCCAGGACCGCCGAACGAAGCGAATTTGTCCATTTTTTTCTGATAGCACGCAACGAAATGTTTGATAATTAGAAGACGTTAATTAATGAATTAGTGTTTGGTTGAGAAAAGCGTGTACGGCAATATTTATTTCTGGAAATTATCAGAGGTAGACTTCAAACGAAAGGGTATCGCAAATTTAAACGTGTTATTGAAATTTCTACACGGGCAATTTTAGATATTAATACGGTTTCTACGGGTGTAATTTTAGAAGTCAAAACGATTTCAATACGAGTAATTTTTTAAATCAAGACGATTTAACAACGAGTATTTTTATGAATCAAGACGATTTAGAAACGAGTAATTTTATAAATCAAGATGATTTCAAAAAAAGAGTAATCTGAGAAATCAACACGATTTAAAAAACGAGTAATTTTACAAATCAACACGATTTAAAAACGAGTAATTTTATGAATCAAGACGATTAAAAAAAAAAGAGTAATCTGAGAAATCAACACGATTTAAAAACGTGTAATTTTATGAATCAATATGATTTTAAAACGAGCAACTTGAGAAATCAACACGATTTAAAACGAGTAATTTCATACATCAACACGATTTCAAAACTAGTAATTTGTAAAAATCAACATGATTTCAAAACTAGTAATTTTATAAATCGACACGATTTATAAAATTACTCGCCGTAGACAGTGTTTAATTGAAAGTTCTTTTACCTCTCGGACGCGCGAGAACATATCTCGTTTTTCAAAACCCGTAACACTTCCGGTTCGGCTTTAAAATGATTCAAACAATTCTCCAATGTTTTTTCGATCGTAATCTCCTCGCGTTTCAATTTAATCAGCGATTTTATACACTCGGTTCCTGTTGAGGATCGCATTCTTCTTTATCGTTTTGTCTTGCGCTGAGAGACAGCATTGACGCGAAAACGCGTGAAACATTGATCAAGTCCGATCGAATATCAATAAAGGTTAGAATCCAAAAATTGTCGGAGCTGTGACGTTTTCACGATTACGACACCAAATCGAAATTCCGATAAAATATATGAACCGAATTCAAGAACGAATAGGAAATTGAAAAATTCGAAACGATTGAAGGAAGTTCAACACTTTTTGTCTGGTCGAGTAGAATGTGGAGTTAGGTCGAATCGGTGCTGCGTAGAATTCACTGCTGTCGATCAATTGTTTGGGTTTCCATAGAAATTCAAGGGGTTTCCATACTTTGGGGTGCGCAACGGTCCGTGGTAATAATTTATGTGTTTTTTTCTTCTTCATTCTGGAATAACTTGGGAGGGTCTATCTGATCGAAAACTTTCAGCTGATTACGAATATCATCGAATTTTCGTCGAAGGACTGCACACAGCCAAAATAATCGTGTTTTTAGAAGTTTTTTTTTTATTTTTTCAAGGAAATTTTTGGTTTAGGGGGAAATTAATGATAGATTCGTGCTCAGGAAATAAAATTACATCGAAATGGACCTATAAAAAAAATATTTAAAATCCAAATTTTTTTGGGATTTTTGGGGAAAATAAGTTCTTTCAGTAAATCATCTATAACTTTTTTCCTTTGGGATTTGACACTCCACTCTGTGCTTAATCTCTTCGTTATGATTAGTGGGGGGGGGGGTTCCTTTATTCCTTTTTATTCCATGTATACCCATGTGGGTGTTTACATTTCTTTGTTTTTCTTCTCGAGTTCCAATTTTTCCTATAT
>JAPYZJ010000616.1:0-39601 GCA_030522765.1 Ophioninae sp. B BG-2022a
ATTACGGTAATTTTCGAAGAAAATATATTTTTTTTACGCTGTCATTTTCGAAGTTCTAGGAAAGTAAAAGCGATAGGAGTGTACGGTGAGTGCTGTCAGGCAGTTCTGGTTGCTCTGGGGACGAGTCGTATTCCAGTACCACATCGTACGAAGATCAATCTCGTGAAATATGTCCTTTTTCCTCTGTACACTGTAAGTCAATTTACATACGATCTGTAAGACGTTTTACTACTCATGAAGAGATTATTTCTTGCCTAAGTTTTAGATATGTGAAATTAATTCAGTGAACATTACATTTTTACTATCTCTTTGACATAATTTACAAGTTTTGAGATTCTCTAAAGAATTTCGGCGATGACCGGGAAATCAGAGTTCATTGAATACATTTATTTTCAATGCGTAAGATATTAAAAATATCGTTCTGATATTTATTCGTTCGTATGTCAACAAAGTTGTGTACTACATTCATTAAAAAAATAATGGCTTTCAGCGAAGTTTAAAAAGTTTCTTCACAAAATTGTTTTAAAGTTTGCTGATAACAATAATTTTTTACGTGATATTGGACTGTTGCGTCCAGAATCCAACGATCTTCAGAAAGCGTCGGGTGATTTTTCGATTTTATTTTATGTTAACTGATTTTATTCGATTTACTTGAAAAAGTGCAACGAATGTTGACTTTGTTTGGGTTTACCTTTTCATTGAACCTTTTTCTTCAATTTTAGTACCGTCCAGTAAGAAACAACTTTTTGAAAAATTCACAGCGGTTTAATATATCGACTCGGTTAATTTATATTTAATATAGAGTATGAAACTTGCCGATCGAATAAACAATACAAATTAATTATTCTCAAGCATGTGAACTGCACGAAACATACACACTATTACCATTCAAAGGTTTATTTGGGTTTGATTTAACTCAGTATGACGTGGCTAGGCTTAACGAATTTTTGAGATATTCTAAGACGAGAATAATATAGAAATCATTGAGTGAGTGCATTTTAAAAAACAGGCCTACTTACCATAATGATACGTCAGTACAATTTTCGTAGTCATCACTTGGAAAAATGATAAAGAAAAAAAGTAACGAGCCGTTGACAAATCGGATGCTTATGACAATCGTGCCGAGACTCAGCTGAAAGAGCAACATATTCGAGTAGGTCGATTCAATGAGAAGGGCAAATCTTGTTGAACATAAAAATGAAAAAAATAAATGATCGATTATCAAGAGTGATCGAAAACGAAGCCGGAAATATCATCGAAGCGTTTTCTCACTTGATAGCATCCTGGTGTCTCTTTATGCAGCGTACGAGCACCCGATGACATTCGTCATTGTACAGAGAAATGTTTTGAGCGTACTTTATAGAAATGACCTATTTGGATACTCTTTCTAACCTGCCACTGCAAAAGATATACAAATATAGAAAGGGATCCTTTTTTCACTTTTATTCCGAGAGCAACTAGAAAAAAATTTGGGGCACGAAGCCAATTTGAGCAATAATTACCAATAATTTGTTTAAGTTAAAAGGACTATGTAATAAAGAAGGACCATATTGTTTTTCACCTCCAATCACGTGTATGTGTGTGTGCAATGGTGGATAGGTGGGTATTATTTTTCAATTTTGAGAATTCACAAAGAATTCCCTGTTTGATCGTATCTTTCCTTAAACTTTAACACCTCATAACTTATGGAAATAATGAAAAATTTCAGTATCCTCTAATTCAAATTTGCTAGTGGTGACGTGGGGAAGATGAACGTACAGAAAAAAAAATTTGACGCCAAGATCAGCGTAAGGTACCTGACCCATGTAAGGCCCAGGGCTCAATTAAACCAACGTTTTCAATATCCAATACTACAAAGTCAAACAGATTGAGCTCTCATCAAATTTAAGTATAAAATTGAAGATTATATATTTTTTTGAATTTTTTTAGTACGAAGTTACAACGGGTATGGCCTTATGAAGAAACAGTGGTCCGAATAAGGCCCAGAAGACGCTTTTTTTTTAAAACCTTATAGTTAATAGTGAACATTCTTTTCTGGAACGAAATCATTATTAATACTTTCATTATTGAATAAATGAATAAATAAACATTTAAAGATAAAAACTTATTAGAGATAAAAACATTAAGAGATAAAAACATAAACAGTTTTCCCCCTGAAAGATAAAGCGTTCAGTTGCTGTTTTCACTGAACGCTGCTATCACCTTGTTGCGATTAAAGATTACATTGAACGCTTTGCTACAGGCTGCTAACTGTATAGCTGCTGGTGTAAAACACTCGATCATGATGTCCACGTCACCCCAAATCTCAACGATTTTCATCATCTACAACGAGAATTACGTTAAAACGAACATAAAAGCGAATGACGAATAGGAAAAGGGAATTTTTAAGTGTTTTACCTGAACGGTCATTACAGTAACGATGTCGATGTAAATGATCATTTGTTGAAGCCGTTTCCATTTTGATGAATGATACGGCCACAGCCCAACGAACGTCAGAAGTATCGCGTTGTACCGATAATATCGACTTTTGAAGAAGTCCATACTGATTGCGAACTGTCTAGCCAGTGCAGTCGCGACGTTCCTCAAATACCTCAATCAACTAATCCTCCAAGTGTCTCACCCTCCACTCTGCCGCTCGATGACCGTGCATACGTCATGCTGTTCATTAAGAATTTTTTTGGTGGATCCATAAATGACGAACCTGACTGAGAAATAAATCTACCAAACGAACTCAAAGGAATAAATAAGTAGGTATGCTTGCAAAAGGAACGACAGGAAGGTGATGACGACCACGTTCATTGATAGTTTATTAGTTTCTTCTTTATTCCGCTGCAGCAGTTTTCCTTCCAATCGGTTCTATAGTGGGGTGACTGATAGGGGAAAAAGGTACGACAGAGGGTTTTTTTTTACTGCAGCAGTTTCCCTTCTGGTATTGCCGCATATTAACTCTCGCCTTCGTGCAATGGTCATTTCTTATTGCTCTTTCGGTTTTGCAGCTCCTTTTCAGAGTTCCACGGTTTGCCAATAAAATTCAATTATGCCATGTTATAAAATAGTTGGCATAATTGATGCTGATGAAAATGTTTGACTCTGTAATCTGTGCGGATAATTTTATCGATACGTTGAGGGATCGTTAATTATATTATTGCACACCATCATTTATATTTTTTTTTATAGCTAAAAACGACGAGAAATTTATTTGAGCGTCGTATTTACGAAAACTCATCGAACAATATAATCACCAATTTTTTTTTGTAAGTATACAATTATAATTGAGTTACTACTCGAAGCACGTAGTTGGTTATTGATACCATATCTGATCCTGATTACGTAAAAATTGTACGAGGTGGTTTTGTCACTTTTGATTTTTTAAATGATTTTCAAGGACAAAACCATCATTTGGTTCAATTTTAGATAATGAATTTGTTCATTACACGACGAAATGTCAGTACATTTTTCGTAGCTATAACCTGGAAGAATAATTAAAAAGAAACGATCCATCGATAAATCTGATATCATAAAAACATGTAGCGATTCTATATCTACTGGCAATATGGTTTTACTCTCCACTCGATGTGTACGGTGGGTGAAAA
This sequence comes from Ophioninae sp. B BG-2022a, assembly GCA_030522765.1. Taxonomy (NCBI): domain Eukaryota; kingdom Metazoa; phylum Arthropoda; class Insecta; order Hymenoptera; family Ichneumonidae; species Ophioninae sp. B BG-2022a. The sequence goes on from JAPYZJ010000616.1 coordinate 3,594, forward strand.
GTTCATCGCAGTGATGCCAAAACAGTGAAATACGATAGCGAAGTTTGAACGATCTGAAATTCAATGAATTACGAGTCAAATGGTGATTGAACAATCTTATCAAATGATAAATATTAGAGAATCAATTGAACCAAAGAAAAAAGACTAACCACTCCGTAATGCTCCATGGACATGTCATAGAATTTGCCGGCGGTGATTTTGAGTGGATTGGCTGCACCTATCATTACGATCTTAATTAAATTTTTACTTCTAAATGAGAATTCGTGCCAGTCTGTAAAGTATCTGGAAAACAATGTCCATCATGGGGCATAGGTTTTTTTTTTAATTCAAGATAATGCTAATGTCTTACAAAAAAGTATCTCACACAGATTCGCTGAGACTAACACTCTGATCGATTAATTTCTGTCCGGCCCAACTGTTGTAGTAGAGATGGAACATTTGAGCACCCGTGAACTGTACGAGTCTGTACATTTCGTCGTATTGGCCAAATTTCGACAAAAGCTTTGAGCAACGAACGAGTGAATTATTAATTGTCATTCATAAATCGTTATCAGGCTTTGCAAAAAAACGGAATACCTGAATAAGTGACACGCTTATCAAGATCGTGCCAAGAGTCAGCTGAAAGAGCAATAGATTCGAATAAGACGATTCGATGAGAAGGGCAAATCTTGATGCACATAAAAAGTTAAAAAAAATCAATTATCAGTTATCAAGTGTGATGAACAACGAAGCCGGAAATATCATCGAAGCATGTTCCTACTTGATAGCATCTTTGTGCTTTTTTATGCAGCGTACGAGCTCCCGATAACATTCATCATCGTCCAGACGAACGTTTTGATCGTATTTTATAGAAATGACCGCTCCCGATACTCTCTCTAACCTGTCACTGCAAAAGATATACAAATATAGGAACAGACCCTTTTTTTACTATTCTTCCACCAGCAACGAGAAAAAAATCGTAATTATGCAGAAGTGGGGCACTATGACAACTTTGGCAATCTTGCCAATATTTTTTTAACCCTCAACCCATGTACGTGGGTCGAAAACGTCCGTCTCATTAAAAACCCCATAATTTATCGTAATAATAAAAAATCTCAGTCTCCCTCGACTGAAATTCACTAGTGGTGTCCTCTTTTGTATAATTACCGAAAAAATATTTACCCCACGACAGCGAGAAGACCACAGGCGTGTTGAACGTACGTAGCGAAAAGTGTGTCGACTGCTACGAGAATTGATACCGTCAGTATTGTCCCAGAATACGTGTGCACTGCAATCGCGACGTAATTATCATCCGGATTAACAAAGTGTTCCGTATGATACAAAAATCTTCGCTGTCGAGTCTCGTTCAATGGTAAAATGACGTTGAGGATCACAGGCATCAGAGGTATCATCAGATAAGCGATCATTGACCCAAACAGACAAACTTTACAGATACCATAACCGTTCACCCATCAGTTATAAAATTTTACGTTACATTTTTTTTTATGTAATGCCATTAGAAACTCACTTGCGTAAGCCATCGTCATGATCCTTCCGTTCTCAGAGAATCGCGAAAATATTTTTTTCTCCCTTTCACTTGTCAGTGACGACCAATCGTTTTGCATGTTGTCCAAAAGTTTTTTCACCTAACGCAAATTTTCGATAAATAACGCGAGGTTAGTTATAAAATTGAATACCACCATGGGATTGGAAACATTTGTTAGAAAAATAGAATTCAAAAATCATTGGATTAGAAAATTTGGATCAGGAAAGGAAAAATTAGAAAATTATCAAAAGGGTGTACAGGAAGAAAATTCGAGTTGATCTGTGGTCAGTGATGTATTGATAGATATTGAATAAAATGAGATTAAAAAGAAAACATATAATCTACTTACAGATCAAACAAGCCTCATGAATAATATTGATTGACACATAATGCTAGAACACGTGGAAATAAAGAGCTAATACATTTGAATAGAAAAATAAAACAAATACAATAAATAAACAAATAATAAAACAAGCCAATATGCATACGATAAAGAGGCAACAATCAAATTCTTTTTTCGACTGAAAACATCGTAGCTGGAGCTGTTTTTATGTACTTTTCACATCAAACAAACCTTGCCCTGTCATTCCATCTTAAAAATAAGTTTTAAGAGCAGCTAATCTCGGCTTTTAACGCTTTTAATAGCACTTGTGTATCTATTGGAATACTGGATAAAGTAATCAAAATTTAGTCACTTTCCAATTGGATAAAAATTCAATCGTACAGCCCTTATTGCGAGCAGTAGCTTTTTGCACATTATTTCTTGTTTCCAAAGTGAGAAGTGTAGTGATTTTTGATGGGTACTATCACAAATATTGAGATCAAAACATGAACCGGTTTCCCCATGTTAGTATTACTGTTTTCACTGAACGGTGCTATCACCTTGTCGCGATTGAACATTAGATTGAACGCTTTGCTACAGGCTGCTAACTGTATAGCTGCTGGTGTAAAACACTCGATCATGATGTCCAAATCACCCCAAATCTCAACCATCTTTATTATCTACAACGAGAGTTACGTTAAAACGATCACAGAAGCTAATGACGAAGAGGAAAATGGAATTTCGAAGTTTTGTTTTACCTGAACAATGATTACACTAATGATATCGATATGAATGATTATTTGGTAAAGAGATTTCCATTTGGATGAATGATAAGGCCACAGGCCAACGAATGTCAAAAGTATCGCGTTGTAACGATAATATTGACTTTTAAAGAAGTCCATAGTGCTCGAGGACTGCTTAGACTGTGAAGTCGCGACGTTCCTCAAATATCTCAATCAACCACTCCCCCAAGTGCCACCCCTCCGCGACGCCACTCGATGACCATCCACACGTCACGCTATTCATTAAGAATTCTTTTGGTGCATCAACGGACGCGAAACCCGACTAAGACATAAATGTATAAAATGAAATCAAAGGAATAATAAAGCATACTTGAAAGAGAAGGGTGACAACGACCCCACACATTGATACTTTATTAGCTTTTCATTCCTTTTTTCACTACAGCAGTTTTCCTTCCAGTAACCCAGGCTTAAACCTCGCCTTTGTGCACTTGTAATATTTTATCGTTCTTTCGCTTACACAGCTCCTTTTCAATGTTCTGCAGTTTGCAAGTAAGATTCGATTATGCTGTAATCTTAGCGAGTATTTTTTTCTATACGATGAGGGCAGTGGATTTATTATTCACACTATTATTTATATTCTTTTTTAGCTAAAAATGGCAAAAAATTATTTTAGAACCGTATTTACGAAAAGTTGTTAAGAATAGAAATCATCGAATTTTCATTGTAAGTATACAATTTGAATTAAGTAACTTTCCGAAGCACGAAGCTGGTAATTGCAAAAACCATATCTAATCCTGATTTCGTACAAATGATATGAAGAGGTTTTGTCGCTTTTGGTTTAAAAAAATTAAGTTTAAAGACAAAATCATGATTTGGCTCAATAGTCAATAATGGATTTGTTTATTACCCAACGAGATGTCAGTACGTTTTTCGTAGACATAATCATATAATAATAAAAGATCCTTTGATAAATATGAGACCATAAAAAAAGTGGCGATTCTATATCTACTGGCAATCTCGTTTTACTCGTCGATCGATGTGTACGGTGGGTGAATACTTTATCGCACTGAGGCCAAAACAGTGAAATACGACAGCGAAGTTTGAACGACCTGGAATTTAATGAATGTCGTGTTAAAAGCAGATTGTTTCAATATTATTTAAATAAATAAAGAGGAATGACCGACCGCTCCGTAATTCTCCATTGACAGGATATAGAATTTGCCGGCAGTGATTTTGAGCGGGTGTGCTGCATCTACCATGACGAACTTGATTAAATGTTGACTTCTCAACGAGAATTCGTTCCACTGTGCATAGTATCTGGAAAACAATTTCCATTGTGCGGTATAGTTTTTTTTTTCTGTTTTCGTTTTTCAATATAATGTTAATATCTTTTAAAAAAAAGTATCTAACACAGATTCACTGAAGATGATACTCTGATCGATTAATTTCTGTCCGGCCCAACTGCTGTAGAAGAGATGAAACAATTGGGCACAAATGAACTGTATCACTCTGTACATCTCGTCGTATTGGCCGATTTTCGACAAAAGCTTCAATGACAAAAAGTATAAAATATTGATCGTCATTTGTGCGATCGCCATTGGTTTTGCAACAATGAAAGATACCTGAAGAAGCGTCACGCTCATCATAGCAGTGTTGAGAACCAGCTCAAATAGTAACATGTTCGAGAAGGACGATTCGATGAGAAGAGCAAATCTAGTTGCGCAGAGAAAGTGAAAATCGATTATTGATTGTCAAGAGTGATTGAAAACAAAGTTAAAAAATATAATCGAAGTTTTTTTCCCACTTGATAGCCTCCTTGTGCCCCTTTATGCACCGTACGATTTCCAGATAACATTTATCGTTCTCCAGATAAAAGTTCGGGTTTAACTTTGCGGAAGTGACTGCTTCCGATATGTTTTCCAATCTCTCGCTACAAAAGTTCTGGATATAAAAACGGTTTGTTTCCCCTTGATTTCTCTTTGCAGTGCAATGAGATGAGCAATATACCCCTCAACGGCAAGTAGACCACACGCGTGCTGTATGTATGTAGCGAACAGTGTGTCCACTCCTACTACAGTCATAATCGTCAGTATCGTGCAGGAATACGTGTGGACAGCGATTGCAACGTAATGGTCGTCCGAATCAACAAAGTATTCCGTATGATACAAAAATCTTCGCTGTCGAGACTCGTTCAATGGTAGAACAACATCGAGAATCGAAGGCATCAGCGGTATGAAAAGGTACGTGATCGTTGCTACAGACAGCAGAACTGTACAGATAAAACGGTCACAGTGCGTCAAAAATTTTTCTTTATTTTATTCGCCATGTTTTAACATCAGAAACGCACATGCATAAGTTACGGTCGTTCTCCTCCCATTATCAGCAAATCGGGAAAGCAGTTTTTTGTCCCTTTCAGTCGTTAGCGACGACCAGTCTCTTTGCATGTGATCCAAAAGGGTTTTCATCTGGGAAAAATTGTTGGGTCAGGGTGTAATAATCAAATCGACGAATTATGGAATATTCAACTGAAATACCACAAGCTTGAGCAGAAAATAATTAAAATCAATATTTGAAAAAGGGTTAAGACGAAGGAAATTCAAGTGAATTAAATATATATATTTAATTTGAATTAAAAACGTATTCTAAATTGGTTGGCACATAGTGCTCGATCAGGCGGTAACTCAAAGCTAACAAGTCTGTAGGCGAAAATGAATCAGCGATGAAATTGTTTGCTTGTTCGTCATCATTGCAGATGCAGCTGCTGCATAGATTTTTTACATTACAGAAAGCTCGACCAGTAATACCATTTTGAAAATAAATCTTTTAGGAACAACCTCACTGGCTTGTAACTTTCCTGATGCCCTTTGGGTATATATTCTTTAATCAAAATAAACAAGACTAATTAATTGTTAAATTGAAATAAAATTCAAAGAAACAGTCTTTATCGCGTGCTGCAGCTGAATAAACGTTCCATTTCCGAAGTGTATCCACACAAATATGAAGATGCAAACATAAAAGCTGTTGTTCATAAAATTATGACTATTTTCACTAGACAGTGGTATCACCTTGTCGCAATTGATCATTTGATTGAACGATTTGGTACAGGCTGTTAATTGTGTACCGACTGCTGTAAAACACTCGATCATGACGTCCACGTCACCCCATTCTTCGAACATCTTTATCAACTGGGACGAAAATTATGTTAAATCGATAAAAGAAACGAATGACCGAAGGGAAAATTGAATTTCAAAGTGTTTTACCTGAACGATGATTATAGTCAGGATACCGAAGAGAATGATCATTTGTTGAAACTGGTTCCATTTGGACGTATGATACGGCCAGTGGCCGATGGATGTCAAGAGTATTGCATTGTACCGGTAATATCGACTTTTAAAGAAGTCCATACTGCTCGTGAACTGCTAATACTGTACAGTCGCGACGTTCCTCAAAGATTTCTACTCCCCCATGTGTCTCCCGTCCACTCCGCCGCCCGATGACTATCCACTCTACTATTCATTAAAAATTCTCTTAGTGTATCGACTGATGTCAAACCCGACAAAGATATGAGTTTAAAAAGTGCATTCAAAGGAATAATAAAGTATACTTGCAAAAGGTACGACAGAAGGTGACATGGACCCAGGCGATTGATACTTCATTAGCTTTTCATTTTTTTCCGCTGCAGCAGTTTACCTTCCAGTAGCCTTAATTCTCCCCTTCGTGCACTTGTAACTGTTTATCGCTTTTTCGCCTACACAGAACCTTTTCAAAGTTCTGCGGTTTGCAACTAAGATTCAACGACACTGTCATTTCTGTGGATATTGTTTTCGATTCCGTGAGGACAGTGGAATTATTGTGACACACCATCAATTATATTGTTGTATACAGTGATGGAAAAAATTAAAGGATAATGGCAATCCAAAATTTTAGCGGTTTTTAAATTGATGTATGTTCGCTAAAAATGGTTATATCGGAGTAAAAAAAAAAAGGTATTTAAGCTTGAAGTTTCGCGATTTCATGAACAACAAATTTTCAAAGCCACGTGTACCGCTTAATCCTTAATAATATAGTGAAACTAAATTTTCAAAACTTCTTTTTCTGGTCAACGGAAATTCTTTAGAATTTTTTTTTTTTTTATTAATTCATTGAAATAATCGAATAAGTTGTTCATTCAGCTTTAATTTCTTTTCTTCTTACATCTCAATATGTCTATTTTTCGCTAAGATATTGAACTTTGAATTAATAAGGATCCTTTTGGGTTTGACCATTTATAGCTCAGCAACCAATGGTCGCAAAACAAATTGATGGTGGGTGTCCGAAACTTGAATAAATCCTCTACAAAAATACATCATCAATTTTCCAAACAAAAATCTTTTTTTCATGCGCTACCTGATTTTGAAAAATTTGGAAAAAACCGATTTTGAGGTCTTTTTGGAAAATCACAGGTTATATTTAAACAATTGAGGATACCATTTGCCTGAAGTGTGCATTCTACAGATCAAAACACTTAAAAGAATCCGAGAAAGTTTCGACTGAACCCATCAAGCCGTTTTTTGTTTCATTCGATCAAGTTTTGTAAGAGAACGAAGTTGGTAATCGCAAACACCATATCTAATCCTACTTTCGTCCAAATTATACGAGGAGGTTTATCAATTTTGATTTTTTGAATGACGTTTAAGGTAAAAATCATTATTTGGCTGAATATTCAATCATGGATTTGTTTATTACCCAACCAAAGATGTCAGTACATTTTTTGTAGTCACAACCTGGAAAAATAATTGAAAAAAAAAACATCAATTGAAAAATGTGATGCCAAAAAAAAAGTAGACATATCTACTGGCAATGTAGTTTTACTCTTCGATCGATGTGTACGTTGGGTAGATACTCTATCGCATTGATGCCAAAACAGTGAAATACGATAGTGAAGTTTGAACGACCTGGAATTTAATTAATGTCAGGTCGAAGGAATATTTGACAATATTTTTTAATAATAAATAAATAAATAAAACGGAATTACCGACCGCTCCGTAATTCTCCATTGACATGACATAGAATTTGCCGGCAGTGATTTTGAGCGGGTTGGCGGCACTTATCATGACGATCTTGATTAAATTTTGACTTCTCAACGAGAATGCGTGCCAGTCTGCAAAGTATCTGAAAAACAATGTCCATTGTGCGGTATATATTTTTTCTCTTTTTTTTTTTTCAAAATAATGTTAATGTCGATTAAAAAAGTATCTCACACAGATTCACTGAAAATAACACTCTGATCGATTAATTTCTGTCCGGCCCAACTGCTGTAGAAAAGATGAAACAATTGGGCAACCGTGAACTGTAGGATTCTGTACATCTCGTCGTATTCGCCAAGTTTCAACAAAAGCTTCGACAAAGAACAGTTTAAAAAATGAATCATCATTTGTCCGATCGCCATTGGCTTTGCTATGATAAAAGATACCTGAAGAAGCGACACGCTCATCAGAACAGTGCACACAGTCAGCTGAAATAGTAACATATTCGAGTAGGACGATTCGATGAGAAGAGCAAATCTAATTGCGCACAGAAAGTAAAAAATCGATTATTGATTATCAAGAGTGATCGAAAACGGAGCTGAAATATGATCGAGCATTTTCCCACTTGATAGCTTCTTTGTGTTTCTTTATGCACTGTACGAGCTCCCGATAACATTTATCGTTGTCCAGATGAAAGTTCAGGTTGCACTTTGCGGAAGTGATTGGTTCCGATATGCTCTCCAACCTGTCGCTACAAAACTTCTAGATATAAAAACGATTTTTTTCCCCTCGATTTCTCTTTGCACAGCACCGAGATGAAACATATACCCCTCAACGGCGAGTAGACCACACGCGTGCTGTGTGTACGTAGCAAACATTGTGTCCACTCCTACGATAGTGATAATCGTCAGTATCGTGCCCGAATATGTGTGCACCGCGATCGCAATGTAATTGTCGTCCGAATCAACAAAGTACTCCGTATGATACAAAAACTTTCGCTGTCGAGTTTCATTCAACGGTAGAACGACGTCAAGGATCGAGGGCATAAGCGGTATGAGCAGGTACATGGTCATTGATCCAAACAGAAAAACTGTACAAATAAAACGGTCATAGTACATCACAAATATTCCTTTTTTTCTATAGGACATGTATTATCGTTATAAACGCACATGCGTAAGCTACGGTCATTCTCCTCCCATTATCAGCAAATTGGGAAAACAGTTTTTTGTCCCTTTCATTCGTTAGCGATGACCAGTCTCTTTGCATGTGATCCAGAAGCTTTTTCATCTGGGAAAAGTTTTTGGGTGAGGGTGTAATAATTAAAGTGACGAATTATTGGAATATTTAACTGGCTTATCAAAAGCCACGATGGAAAGAAATCCAAATCAATTTTAAAAAATTCAAGTGGATGAATCGTCAGTGCTCGATCAGGCGGTTGCAGACTTCGACGATAGTTTGAATTAAAAACGTATTCTAGGTAGGAAATTATCGATATTGATCATACGAATAAAATTGGTTTACACATAGTGCTCGATCAGGCGGTAACTAAAAGCTAACTAGTCTGTAGGCGAAAATAAATCAACGATGAAATTGTTTGCCTGTTCGTCATCATTGCAGACGCAGCTGCTTTATAGATTTTTCACATTACAGAAAGTTCGACCAGTAATACCATTTTGAAAATAAATCTTTTAGGAACAACCTCACTGGCTTGTAACTTTCCTGATGCCTTTTGGATATACATTCTTTAATCAAAATAAACAAGACCAATTAATTGTTAAATTGGAATAAAATTCAAAGGAACAGTCTTTATCGCGTGCTGCAGCTGGATAAACGTTCCATTTCCGAAGTGTATCCACACAAATATGAAGATGCAAACATGAAAGCTGTTGTTCATAAAATGATGACTATTTTCACTAGACAGTGGTATCACCTTGTCGCAATTGATCATTTGATTGAACGATTTGGCACAGGCTGCTAATTGTACACCTACTGGTGTAAAACACTCAATCATGATGTCCACGTCACCCCATACTTCGAACATCTTTATCATCTGGGACGAGAATTATGTTCAAACGATAACACAAGCAAATGACCAAGAGGAAAATTGAATTTAAAAGGGTTTCACCTGAACGGCCATTACAGTAATGATATCGAGGTAAATGATGATTTGTTGAAAATGTTTCCATTTGGACGAATGATACGGCCATTGGCCGACGAATGTCAAGAGTATCGCATTGTACCGGTAATATCGACTTTTAAAGAAGTCCATATTGCTCGTGAACTGCCTGGACTGTGTAGTCGTGAAGTTCCTCAAATATCCCAATCAACTACTCCCCCAAGTGCCTCCCCTCCACTCCGACGCTCGATGAGCATACACACGACACGCTAGTCATTAAGAATTCTTTTGGTGCATCGACACATGCCAAACCCGACTGAGGCATAAAGCTAAAAAATCCATTCAAAGGAATAATAAAATATACTCGCAAAAGGTACCACAGGAGGGTGACAACGACCCCGCACGTTGATACTTCATTAGCTTTTCATTCTTTTTTCGCTGCAGCAGTTTTCTTCCCGTAACGCAGCCTTCACTCTCGCCTTCGTGCACTTGTAAGTGTTTATCGCTCTTTCGCTTACACCGTTCGCTTTTTCGAAGTTCTGCGATTTGCAAATAATATTCGATTACGTTGTTATCTCTGCGGGTACAGTTTTCGATACGGTGAGGACAGTGGAATTATTATCACACATTATTAGTAATGTTGTTTTGTAGCTGAAAAGGGCAAGAAATTTATTTTAGCTCCGTAATTATGAAAAGTCACGAATCAATATAATCACCTAATTTTTTTTGTAAGTATACAATTATAAATGAGTTATTTTCCGAAGCACGAAGTTGGTAGTTGCAAAAACCATATCTAATCCTAGTTTCGTCCAAATGATATGAGGAGGTTTTGTCAATTTTGATTTTTTCAATGAAGTTTAAGGAAAAAGTCAATATTTGGCTGAACATGCAATAACGGATCGCTTTATTATCCAATTAAACATGTCAGTACATTTTTCGAAGTCATAAGCTGGAAGAATAATTGAAAAGAAAAAATCGGTTGATAAATCTGATGTCGTAAAAAAATATAGAGATTCTATACCTGCTGGCAACGTCGTTTTTCTTCCGATCGATGTGTACGGAGGGTGAAATCTTCATTGCACTGATGCCAAAACGGTGAAATACGATAGCGAAGTTTGAACGACCTGGAATTTAATTAACGACGTGTCAACGCAGATTTGACAATATTTCTCAATAAATAAAGAGGAATGACTGACCGCTCCGTAACTCTCCATTGACATGATATAGAATTTGCCGGCAGTGATTTTCAGAGGTTTTGCTGCACCCATCATGACGAACTTGATTAAATTTTGAGATCTCAACGAGAATGTGTGCCAGTCTACATAGTACCTGGAAAACAATGTTCATTGTGCGGTATAGTTTTTTTCTTTTTTTTTTCCAAAATAATGTTAATGTCTATTAAAAAAAAAGTGTCTCACACAGATTCACTGAAGATGATACTCTGATCGATTAATTTTTGTCCGGCCCAACTGCTGTAGAAGAGATGAAACAATTGGGCAAATGTGAACTGTAGGATTCTGTACATCTCGTCGTATTGGCCAAGTTTCAACAAAAGCTTCAATAAAGAACAGTGTAAAAAATGAATCATCATTTGTCCGATCGCCATTGGCTTTGCAATGATAAAAGATACCTGAAGAAGCGAAATGCTCATCAGAACAGTGCACATGGTCAGCTGAAATAGTAACATATTCGAGTAGGACGATTCCACGAGGAGGGCAAATCTAGTTGCGCATAAAAAGTAAAAAGATGATTATTCATTATCAAGAGTGATCAGAAAAGAAACTACAAATAATCGAATCATCGGAGTATTTTCCCACTTGATAGCATCCTTGTGCTTCTTTATGCACCGTACGAGTTCCCGATAACATTTATCATCGTCTAGATCAACGTTCGGGTTGAACTCTGCGGAAGTGACTGGTTCCGATATGCTTTTCAATCTGTCGCTACAAAAGTTTCCAAATATAAAAACGATTTGTTTCCCATCGATTTTTCTTTGCAGAGAAATTATATAAAATATGTACCCTTCAACGGCAAGTAGACCACACGCGTTATGTATGTACGTAGCGAACATTGCGTCCAGTCCTACGACAGTGATAATCGTCAGTATCGTGCCCGAATACGTGTGCACCGCGATCGCAACGTAATTGTCGTCCGAATCGACAAAGTATTCCGTCTGATACAAAAACCTTCGCTGTCGAGTCTCGTTCAATGGCAAAACGACGTCGAGGATCGATGGCGTCAGTGGTATCAGTAGATAGATGACCAATGATCCAAATAGAAAATCTGTACAGATACAACGGTCATAGCGCGTCATAAATATTCCTTTTTTTTTTATTGGCCAACTATTATCTTCGAAAACGCACATCCGTAAGCTATGGTCGATTTTCTCCCACTATCAACAATTCGAGCAAACAGTTTGTTGTCCTTTTCATTCGTTAGCGATGACCAGTCCCTTTGCATGTGATCCAGGAGCTTTTTCATCTGGGAAGAATGTTCGAAACAATAATGAATGTGTAATAATAAAAGTAACGAATTATGGAATATTCAACTGGAATATCAAAAGCTACGACAGAAAAAGAATCCAAATCAATTAAAAAAATAAAAGAGTCATGAGGACGCAAACTCATCTGGATCTATCATTGGTGTTCATTGACAGACGCCAATTTGAATTAACAATGTATTCTATATAAGAAATTATCAAAAATGGTCATACGAATATAATTGGTTGGCACATAGTGCTCGATTAGGTGGTCACCCAAACCTGACAAGTCTGTAGGCGAAAATGAATCAGCGATGAAATTGTTTGTCTGTCCATCATCATTGCAGCGGCACTTGCTTTATAGATTTTTCACATTAAAGAAATCTCGACCAGTAATTACATTTTGAAAATAAGTATTTTACGAACAATCTCACTGTCATCTATCTTTTCCGATGCCCTTTGGGTACATATAGTTATATTAAAATTAGCAAGACCAATTAATTGTTAAATTGGATTTAGATTCAAAGGAATAGTCTTTATCGTGTGCTGCGGCTGAATACGTTTTCCATTTCCAAAGGGTATCCACATAAATATGAAGATGCAAATATGAACGATGTTGTTAATGAAATGATGACTATTTTCACTAAACAATGGTATCACCTTGTCGCAATTGCTCATTTGATTGAACGATTTCGCACAAGCTGCTAATTGTACACCAACCGGTGTAATACACTCGATCATGATGTCCACGTCGCCCCATACTTCAAACATCTTTATCATCTGGGACGAGAATAACGTTAAAACGATCACAGAAGCGAATGGGAAATGGGAATTTTCCAAGAGGAAAATTCAATTTAAAAGTGTATTACCTGAACAATCATTACAGTGATGATATCGACGTGAATGATCAGTTGCTGAAACTGTTTCCATTTGGACGAATGATACGGCCATTGGCCGATGAGTGTCAAGAGTATTGCATTGTACCGGTAATATCGACTTTTGAAGAAGTCCATGCTGCTCGTAAACTGCCAGCACTGCTCAGTTACGACGTTTGTCAGATATCTCAATCAACTACTCCCCCAAGTGCCTCCCCACCATTCTGCCCCTCGATTACCATCCACACGCCACGCTGTTCATTAAGGATTCTTTTGTGCATCGACAGATTCCAAACCCTACTTACTGTGACGTAAATCTACTGCACGAATTAAAAGGAATAATAAAGTATATCAGGAAAGGTATGATAGGGATCCCACGTACATTAATACTTCATTAGCTTCTTTTTTTTTTGCTCCAACCGTTTTCCCTCTTCTAACGTAGCCTTGAGTCTCGGCTTTGTGCCTTTCCAATTTAGTTTCGCTCTTTTCCTTACGCAGCTCATTGTCAAAAACTGGAAAACTTTCATTGATTCCCTATCAATCACTGATATATTTGAAAGGAAGTGCATCGTCAAGATCACAACGTCAATCGGGACGAAGAAAGAATTTCGATCTTCTACATGTTTTTAATCAATGTAGAAAGTGAGGTGTGGACATTGTTGACATGCAAACAATAATTGTACATCGAAGGCGATTGGTGAATATTTTCTCTTATTATTTTGGCGACTAGTCTTGTATACGTTACAGAAACAGTAGCTCAATAGGATAGGTAAAACCACCATCGAATTTCCGATATGCCGAATAAACTATATTTATTTTTTTTCACAAATCGTAAAAATGTTTTTACATCCACTGGCCAGACAATTAATGTATCGATGACAGAACTGTAAAACATGACATGGAGGTTTTCAGGACCTCCAAAAATAATTAAAAAATATTAGAAATCCATGTTTTTTTTTTTGTGACGCAAGGAAATATTTTATTAAAGTGTTCATACCCTGCTAAAGTTTTCCATAGACACGATGTAAACTTTTCCAGCGGTAATCTGACACGATCTCATGCTTCTTATCATAATGAGTATCAAATATTTTTGAGTCCTTGGTGTCAAGTGGTACCAATCCATTGAGTATCTGAAAAAAATCGTAAACAAAAATTAAGAATATCCAAAAATCAAATGACCTCTGGCACGACCACAATAAATTTTGCCTCACACGTTATTGGAAACCGACAGACTGTAATCAATCACTTTTTGTCCTGGCACGCTGTTCAAGTACAAATGTAATATTTGAGCAATTGCGTAACTTCCAAATCGGAGAACTTCTCCAGGTTCTTCAAGGTGCATTGAAACCTAGAATATAGCATTTCATAATTCTTCACCCATCATTTCGATGATGGACACGACAAAAATGAATAAAGGATATTTTTAGGAGAAAAATTATAAAAACCATCACATATTCACACGTGCGTAAATTTATTTGTTTGATAATTTATGTACTCCTGATATAAAAAGTGCCACGAAACTGTCGTCCACTATTGCCTTTATTAGAACATTTCGACTCCGTTGGTCTTAAAATGTACATTTTTCAATTAAAATCTTATAGAAGACAGGAGGATATTATTTCGTTTGAAAATTTCAAGAAGTAAAGACGTATGTAATTTTGCTGATTTTTTTTTAGCTTTGTCATGTAAAATCGAAAAAAAATGGATTTTTTGCAAGGCCAACGAGATAAATAGTTTTTTAATGATTTTTACCTCCAATCCGGTAATGCTCAACATGATTAAGCAGACGCCTATCACTACCACTAAACAACCGGTATAACTGGATTCGATAAGGTCCGTGAAACTATAATATTCGAAAAGAAAACAAAAAAACAACACAGCCGTCCTCGATGAAAATTATTGTTCACTCAGTATACCTAAATAATTAAAAAGAAACAATAAAATGATATTCCCGATCATGATTGCTCTTGAATCTTATTCAATTGAGGAATATTTAGTTTTGACTGTTTATAATGAAACAAAACCAAAATCTCTCTCAACGAATATTACTATTCCACCACTAGATATTAGTTTTAAAAAAAGAAGCCATTAAATAATAGTCACAAACATGATTGCCTTCCGATGAAGATCGACGCAACGACAAATGATTTCATGGCTCTTGTCTTCCGAAAAATTATTAGTGGTCATTCGATCGCCTCTGGCCATTTTTAAATTCTCCCTGTTGGTAAAATAAATAAACTCGAGAACAATTTTAGCGAAAACGATATTTTTAGAAAATTCTATATATATATTTGGAAGTTCTTCGCGGGATTGTTTATAACTATTTTAACAAAGAATAACCTTTCCATGTAATTTGTTACACAATTCTTTTGATGTACTAGTATTGTTCAAAAAATAAGGTGACGTTTTTAGAGGTCTCGAAAAATGTTTATTTATTAATTAATACCTAATTTGTCCCCTTCACAGTAATTTCCCTCAAATATAGTACACTTGTGCCAGCACTTTTTCTAATTCTCGAAGCACTTCTGATAACGTCAACATATGTTGATGAAGGGTCACTTTACTTCTTGAACAAGCCTCGTACATACAAATTAATCATATTCGGACATTCACCAACTGAAATATTGACAATTAGAAAATGTAATTGGGAATGACGTTGCCGTTCTTTCAGTAATTACGAAAAGCGTCAATGATAATGATAAGAAGATGCCATACGGACCCAACGATTTCGAAGAGGCCACACGCGTGTTCTGTCATTGCGAAGTAGAAAGCGTCGTTCGATATTATGGTCGTGGTCGATATACAAGAAGTGATAGTTTGATGACCGAATATCAGCACATAATGATCATCCGGATTTACGAAATATTCCGCTTCGAAGACGTATACCTTTGGTCTCGTCCCGTTCGATGGCGTTATTAAGTCTATCGTCATTGATATCACTACTGGGGTAATGATATAAAAGAAGAGAGCGAAATACATCCAACCTGTGAGAGATATATCTTTAGATGAACAAGTATAATTAAAACAATAATATATATTATAATTATTATCAGAGATTATCCATTCATTTAACTAATTCAACAATTTCAACAATTTCAACAATTGCCGAAGTAAAAAATTTCATTATATTAAATTTCATTAAAATTTTATTTTTTTTCATTTCATTAAATTTCATTAAATTTCATTTTACAGTAATTAAATTAATTCATTGAATTTCAATTTTCATTAATCATTTCATTAAATTTCATTAAAATTTCATTAAAATTTCCTATGAGACATTCGGAATAATGATAATTTTCTCAGCTTCGAAAATTGATTCAACCCACACAAATATGCTTTCGTAATGAAACCTCCACGAGCGGCGTATTCGTGCATTATTTCAACGTTCGGTGATCCGTTGAGGTGTTTCCAGTCGGATGATATATTATCCAAAATAGCGCAGAACTGACTCAGAGTTGAAAGAAAATTGATATGGCGTCTTTGGTATTTTTTTCGGGGGAGGAAATAATCAAATTATAGAATGCGATTACGAAAAAGCAACGTACTTTTTTACGGTTGTAACAGCTGTTGAGTAATTGCGTAATAGCGACTAGTATTATAAACATTGCTGCGAGAATCTCTAAGAGACGATTAATATCATGGCGCACGTCCATCAGGCGATAAATCTTGGCATTGATAAGTTTAACCAATTTTATACTTTGACATAATTTAATTCTATTCTCATTTATGTATAAGGATTGCAGGTTCACTTTTTATGACAATGCTAACATGGCTGATCAAACTTTTAATGCTTTTTTTTCTTAGCAATCTTTCTCAAAAAGATGCATACGATTCCTTGATATAGAGAATTTTGTGTATTTATATTTAACAAAAAAATATCTTAATTTTATTATAGCTGAAATTTTTCTGGTTAACGATTTTCATTTTCATCGGTTATTAAAAATAATTATGTCAATCTTTGAAAAAATATTGACAAGAGATCGACGATGTTTGTTGTCATGTTTAAAATACGTTAACGAAAAGAATTTCGATTAGGGTTTAGCCATTATTTTCAATATTGAGAAAAGAACCCCATTTTTCATTTATTCAAATCAACTGAATCACCAAATCGAATTACGGAGACCATCTCAGACTGTTAACATCTTTTAATGAATTTGGAACAGAACTTCGTTAGCACAAATAATAATAAATGTCCGCAGGGATTTTCAGTTGATTTTATTGTTTCTTTAAAATGATTATTTTTGTATAAATCCCTTACATTGAAATGGCCCTTAAGAAACGAAACTGAATGAATATTTCGCATCATACTTTTGACGTTTAACAATAGTTCTTCTTTACCTGAAGCCCCAACGTACACATCAGCCAAGAACAAACGAAAAATGGCAAAATACATCTTATCAACAAAGATTGTTCCGGCCAAATGCCCAAGCCGGACAAAAAAATTTTGTTCAATCTGTAGTACCGATGGTCGAAAAACGTCCCCATAATCCTCAATTCGAAAAAACCCTAACAACGCAAATTGCAACAAATCAATAATGACGAACGTAGAACTCCTCTTTGGATTCCCTTCCTTTCGCTTCGGTGTTTTTTTTCCTACTGCGTCAAAAGACTGTCCACGGTTGGGTTGTGACGATGTCGAGCTATCGAGAAAATTAGCGGGTTCGAATTGACGAGAGAATTGATGGGTTGGCAAATCCAATCCGATTGGTCGGTACGAGAAAAGTATACGCATTAGGGATGCAACCATGGGGTACGATGTCAAGTAATTTCTGAATAGTTTATTACAATGACTGGTAGGGGTCGTCAAGGCTAATGCATTCTTTGTCGTAGACGTTGACTTCACCTAAGTGGCATTTATTTACATCGTGCAACGCTCTCCACCCTACTTAAGTAATCAAATGTACCGAAACATTGACAAGAAATGGTTTTTTCTAGACATCCATGCATTCGATTATTTCACAATGAATAAACGAATTTTTGCTGGAGTAAGACTCAAAGTTGATGATGTGTCTCCGCACGTTCTTATTCAATGTTACTTTTCTCATACGACAAACTTTGTTATCAAAAGGTACCTTACCCATATAAAGCCCTGTGCTTAATTAAAACGTGTTTAAATATTCAAAATTACAAAGTCGAACGGATTGAGCTCTCATTGTCGAGTGTCTAACTTTGAATGGTCGCAATTGCCGTTTATTTAATCGGCGTTTATTAAATTTCGACGTACAAGAACTTTCGATAACGAAAAATGTTTTCAATAATAATTAGTGAATTTTTATTCTAATTATCTGTAGTGGTTTATCAGCACTATACATGTGTTATCCAAATTTAAGTTCAAAATTGAAGATTATATATTTTTTTTAATTTTCTTTGTACGAAGTTACAACGGGTATGACCTCATTAGGAACAGTGTTCTGAATAAGACCCAGAGAACACTTTTTTTTTAAAAACCTTATGGTTAATAGTAAACATTGTTTTCTGAACCAAAATTATTATTAATACGTTGATTATTGAAGAAATGATTAAATAAACATTTTTGGTTGATTTCAACATTTATAGTTTATTTTTTGGACTTAACAACAAATAAGATCGACCTTACATGGGTCAGGTACCTTAGTTTTCACATCAACTCTAATCGAAGTGAATAGTAACCAGTGACAGTGAACACTTTTGACACGTGAGTGATAGAAGTACATCCGTTCTTCATACATTTCACTAACTGTAAACGGATGTTCTATCAGCAACATTTTTTACGTTATTTTTGGAAATTAGTGATGTATACGTTACGGATATAATGGCGTTTCGTCGCTGCACAACAGGATGGTCAAAATGATAAACGACACTCGGTTTGACTAAATCATCGTTATGTATTTCGTCAACAAATTGTCAAAAGAGTTTTTCATCTTCTAGCCAGGCAATTAACGTACCGACGAGAGAACGGTAAAACATGACATGGAGGTTTTCAGGACCTCCAAAAATAATTCGAAATATGAAAAATCCATGTTATTTTTGCGATCTAGGGGAATATTTATTAAAATATCCATACCGTGCCAAAGTTCTCCATAGACACGATGTAAACTTTTCCAGCGGTTATCTGACATGGTCTCATGCTTCTTATCATAATGAGTATCAAATATTTTTGAGTCCTTGGTGTCAAGTGGTACCAATCCATTGAGTATCTAAAAAAAATCGTAAACAGAAATTAAGAATATCCAAAAATCGAATGACTTTTGGCACCGCCTCAATAAATTTTGCCTCACACGTTATTGAATACCGACAGACTGTAATCCATCACTTTTTGTCCTGGCACGCTATTCAAGTACAAATGAAATACTTGAGCAATCGCAAAACTTCCAAATCTGAGAACTTCTCCAGGTTCGTCGAGGTGCATTAATGTCTAGAATTTAACATTTTATAATTATTTACCCATAATCGAAAATGAGTAAAAAAAACACATTCTTTTAAATAAAATAGAAAATTCTCCAGAAATTTGAGCTTTTAAAAAGTCAAGTTTTTGTAAATTTTTAAGTGCAATGAAATCGTCTATCAGTTTTATAGCAATTTTTTTCTTTCTTAACCTCAAAACGTGCATTTCTCATAAAGTACTTTCATGCATGGATGAAGCAATTTTTTTAATCGAAATGTTCGTGTTTTTTTTAACAACAAACCGAATTATTTATTTTGACGTAAACGAAGTGGAAAGCTTCCGGGTTTTTTAATACCTGTAATCCGGTAATGCTCAAAATGATTAAGCAGAGTCCTATGACTAGCACTAAACAAGCCGTATAACTGGATTCGATAAGTTCCGAGAAACTATACGATTGAAAAACAAACAAATCAAATATCTTTTTCATTGAGGATTGCTAATATTTTTTATTACTGGATGTTGGTAAAAAAATAAATATTGAACAATTAATATTTAATCATTAAAAAGTGAAGATTCAAGAATTAAACAATTAATATTTAATAATTAAACAATTAATATTTAATAATTAAACAATGAAGATTTAATAATTGAACAATTAATTTTCACAAACATGATTGCCTCCCGATGAAGATTGACGCAATGGCTAATCATTTCATGGCTGTTGTCTTTCGCACAAGCATTCGTGGTATTTCGATCGCCCTGGATCATTTTCAAATTAACTCTGTTGATAAAATGAATAAATTCAAACCCAATCCTGATAAAACTATTTTCGAAAAATGTCGGAAAATGTCGTTAAAAACTTTCGACTGAAAGTCATTTTATTCGAAAGTAATTAGCGACATTGATTTATAATTTCTGCAATTATTAATATTTTTACACAAATTTGTTAATATACGTGGTTCGTTCAAAAAATAAGGAATCTTTTAACATGTCCCGGGATAGGTTCATTCGACTTTGGATTTAATTGTTTTTTTTTTATGTCGGTGTATGTGTTTCTAACATATGTTGACCCTATCAGCCATGTTGCATATATAGATTGTTTTTAGATTGTTGGCTTGGGGATATTTCGTAATCGAAAACGATACTGCACCTGCTCGGACACCTTATTTTTTGGACAAACCTTGTAAATACAAATAAATGGCCAAGAAATTTTCCAATTATTATTTTTTCAAAATTGATAGCTTTTAAGTAACTTTGACTTTCCGATGGTCAATTTATATTAGCAAACGGGCTTGAACAATTATTGGACATTAAATGATTGAAATAATTACCATTGGAAAATGTAATTGGTGATGACGACGTCATCCACATAGTCATTATAAAAAGTCGTCATAAAAAGGAACAAAAAATATGGTACACTGACCCAACGACTTCGAAGAGTGCGCAGGCGTGTTCCGTCATCGCGAAGAAAAAAGCGTCGCTCGATATTATAATCGTAATCGACACGCAAATAGTGAAGGCTTGATGAGCTAGTATCAGCGAATAATTATCATCAGGATTTACGAAATATTCCGCTTCGAAAATAAAAATGTTTTCTCTCGATTGATTCGACGAGGAGATGTAGTCGATCACGACTGGCATTATTAAGGGGGTAGTCATATAACAGAAGCAAGCTAGGTACATCCAACCTATAAGAGGTTAGGTCATCAGAGGAATATTCATTACTAAAAATTGGCCCATAATTATTAAGGGATGCTTGAGTCTAAGTCGTACGCGATCAATTTCATTTGAAAGGTCACATACGATATTTGGCATTGATCGCCATTTTTTTTTTGTTTTTCGAAAATTGGTTTCACCCACCCAAATATGCTTTTGTAATTGAACCTCCACGAGCGGCGTATTTGCGCACGATTTCGACGTTCGGTGACTTACCGAGATGTTCCCAGTCGGATAATATATGATCCACAATAGCACAAAACTGACATGAGTTTGAAAGAAAATTGATGCTTCTTTGGAATTTTTTCGTTCATCGAGGTAACGGAATTGTGGAATTTTACTGTTAAAAATGTTCGTACCTTTTCGTGATTTAAACAGCCGTTTAATAATTGTGCAACGGCGATAAGCGTTACGAATATTGGTGGCAAAACATCCAAGAAACGATCAATATCGTACCGCACGTCCACCAGGCGAATAATCTTCACAATTATGAGGTTTAACGATTTTTCATTTTTTTTGCAGATTTTACATGGTTTAATTATTTCCTTTATCTATGGGATTCGAGTAGCGTAAACATTTATGAAAATATTTCGTCGCTCGAGGACGAAAGATAGAAAATAAATTGAAGTTTCTTCTTAAACATTTTTTAAAATTATTTATTAGAAATAATAATTGTATTTTCTTTCAAATAAATGACAAATTATTTCTTTCTTTTGCATCCCTAGAATATGAGCTGGTATGATCTATTTCAAGTAAAAATTCGTTTAAGTAAAAACTTTTTGACGTAAAGCGAATTTTTACTTAAAATCGTTGTAGTGGTGTATAAAAAAAAAAAAAGATTTTTCGTTCATTTTCAGAAAAAATGAGTTCATTGATGTATGAAAAAAGGAAAGTAAGTTAAAAAAGTAACGTAATTATTGTGAATAACAATTAAGGTATTTAATTGATAACTCGTTATTACTCAAAATATTACTTCAAATTAATTTATCCCAACGGTTTCAAAAGTAAAAATAGTTAAGTCAAAAGTTAAAAAGTTAAACTTTCGAAAAGACATTCCGAATAAACATTTTATATCATACGTTTATTGTTCGATAAAGATTATTGATATTGTTTACCTGGAGTCCTATTAAACTTATCAACCAAGAAGAAATGCAAAATGGTAAGATACGTCTCACGAATAAAGATTGCTCCGGCCAAGTACCCAAGCACGATAAAAAGATCCTGTTCAATCTGTAATACCGATCGTCGAACGATGTCCCCATAATCCTGAATTAAAAAAAAACCGTAACAACGCGAACTGCAATGAAGCAATAATGACGAACGTAGAACTCCACTTTGGATTCCCTTCCTTTCGCTTCCGTGTTTTTTTTCCTACTGCGTCAAAAGACTGTCTACAGTTGGGTTGTGATAATGTCGAGCTATCGAGAAAATGAACGGGTTAGAATTGACGAGAGAATTGAAGGGTTGGCGAATTCACTCTGATTGGTCGGTACGAGAAAAGTATACGTAATAGGGGTGCAACGATGGAGTACGATGTCAAGCAATTTTGAATAAATTATGACAATGACTGGTAGAGGTCGTCAGGGCTAATGCATTCTTCGCTGTAAACGTGTATTTCACGAATGTGGTTATTATTTGCAACTTGCAGCACACTCTCCCTTACTTAAGAAATCAAACGTAACCCAACTTTGACAAAAAAACGTTCTGAGGTCCCATATTCACTTGCGTTTTATTTGCGCTCTTTGCTGTACTATATTTGGTGTTATATATTTGCTGTAATATATTCGACTCCTCTAGAAACAAAAACGTGAATATTCGGTGGATGGGAAAGTCATCACAGTGCTTTTTGAGACATCGCCACACGATCTACTCAGCAGAAAAAAAAGTATTATTGAAATCACGATCACATTGATTATCGTTGAAATTTATCATCTTTCTATCAATTGTCTACTGCTTGGTTGGAAATCTCTGTAATAGAAAGCCCACGAGAGTTGCCAGGGTTTTCCATCATTGCACGGAACGTAAGACGGTAAAGTACGACATAGAGGTCTTCAGTACCTTGATAACAGAAAGGTCGTCACGATCAGTACAAGTTTTGTAATCGTTGGAAGCTGCGAAGAAAATTGGCGTGGAACAAAAGAGACAGAAATCAGATCTTACCAAACCGAATGTTTCTACGGACATAACCCAAATCTTTCCTGCGGTTAGCTGGCTGGGTGTGTTGCAACGCAACGTCATAACGTTCAAAAGCTTTTGCGATCGCAAGTTGATGTTGTACCATTTTGCGTTAAGGCTGAAAATCAGGATACATCTGATCGAAGATTTTCTTGCGGATGATACTTTCAAAAATCCAATTGACTAACATGGAATCTCGAATACCCATACTGTGATCCGTCAGTACTTGCGAGATGTACGACTCGACGAAGAGGTGTGCCATTTCGCCGGAAACAAAAACAGCCCATTTCGTAACTTCTCGAAGATCATCGGTACACTTGAGAAGCTGAATCAATAAACCACATCTGCAAATTTCATCAAGTTGCGCAGGATCGCAATCTTACCTGCAGTCCCGTTACACTAATAATCAGCATGTTGAAGCCAACGACGAAAAAGAAATATCCTGAGTAGGCGGCCTCCATGAGATTCGCGAATCTGACGACATTCTATACTTATTCGGTTCGTTCGATGACATTTGCACTTTTCATTGAAAGTCGATAACGTTTTTATTTACTCGATTGCATCCTGATGAAATTTGATGCATTTCGAAACATTGGCAAAATCCTCGCGCATTTCATCCTTCGATTCATTGAGCTCTCCTATTTGCCTGATCTTTCGTCTGAAATTCGGCAAATCAGGAAATTGAAAAAAACCTTTCTCTATTTACGAAAGAGAAAGTGGTTCTTACCCCACAGCTGCAAATATGGAACAAGCGTGTTGAACATAAACGATCAACATCGTATCAGCAGCTACGCTGATTCCCATAATGAATGTTGTACATACGTACATGTAGCCGTATAGATAATAGAAATATTTCTGCTCATCGAATCCATAGTAATAAACGGGAAATGGAAAAGCACCGGGCTCAGTGCCGTTATAAATCAAAGTATCAATGATTTTCGGTAATATCGACATCGCCAAAATAAAAACAATCACCGCATACAGCGTCACTGCGGATAAATATTATGTTGTGCGTTGATATGTCATTTTTAAAAAATTATACGTTTTTCAATAGTAACTAATTAAAAAAGACGTGTTAAAAATTAGACTCTAGAATTAAAAAATACTTGTCGAAAACGAGTAAAGATTTATTCAATTTATTAAAATATTGAGCTTATTTCTTTCCGAGTTAATTAAGCTTAAAATTTATTTCAAACTTTATTAACACACTTTTTATTTATGTTTACACTTTTATCGAGTTTTTTTTACATTTACATATACATTTTTACATATACATTTTATCTTGATACAAAAAATAAGAAAAGTTGAATACTTTTTTTTTGTCTGTTTAGGTTCTTTTTTTTAAATATTTTATATACGAAAATTGAGTCACCTGCGTAAAATAGGGCCATTTTTCTTCCAAGCTCGGCGTACTCGTGAAGAACTACGACTTCTCGTTCATACTTCCATTTTTGCCAGTGCTCGTTGATTCTTTCCAACAGTTTCAACCTCTGTGGCCGAAAAAAAAAAGATTATTTTAGCTGCTAATTTCTTTCAATGCCTCGTGGTACATAGTACGCTGGAATTATTGACAGAAAATAGAGCGAGTTGTTTTCCTCAATTTGCAATAAACTGTACAGAATTGCGTTTGGATGATCAACGAATAAAGTCCAAGAAAAAATCCTCCATTTTCGAGTAATGGACATAATAATTATGATCAATATTACACCATTGTTTACTTAATTGTTTAATCTGATTTATTCAATACATTCACAAAAATACATACCATCTTTTCTATTTTATTTTGTATTTGTTCATTTCCGCGATTCTTACCTCATTGGGTTTCCAAATAATTAACAATTATATTTTAAACGTATAAAAGTCCCTTGAATGGTAAAAAAAAATAGAGAAGTCGAAAGATCCCACCTAAATAAAAATCTTCCCATACTGCAGGGAGTTTTGAAAATGGTAAATCAAACCTAATTCTCAGCGTCGAAACTCCTTCCATTGAGATCCTACTCAATTGGAGGAAAAAATAAATTCCTTCTTTTTGCAAACAAAAATGAATAAATATAAAACTCATTTGAAACAAACTAAGAAATACGTTTAAATTTTTTTACTCCTGCAAAAAGGAGATTTTTATTAAATGGCAGTTTCACGGATTATTTTAACAGTCACATCACTCGAAGTAATTTATCGAAACGTGAATAATATGAAATATATTAAAGCTTTCATTGATAAGTATAACATCATTGGTTGATGAAGTTTTAAAAATAGGGCCGTTTCTTCAACATCAACGGTTGATGTGACAGACATAAATATTTGGCGATTTCAATGGAGAATGATAATCATGTAGTTAGCTCGAAACAGTTTTAATCAGATCAGCTGAATACCCACTTTATCATATTTTCCGATTCTCCACTGTACAACATTAGCACTGATTTTCAACATCCTTAAAACATCCTTAAAAATCCTTAAAAAAAAAACTCACAATTTTCGTATTGTATGTACAACTGAAAAGTTTCGTGAAGCAAACGCAGTCGACAATTAAGAGGGTGGTAGCTTCAACCAAGATACTCGTGTCGTCTCGATACTTTATCGCTGCCACCACTTGTGGTCCAACTTGGCCTATGCTGAAACAGACTATAAAGGTGATAATAATGCACCTGGCGAAGTTACTTTGATACGGCCACAGGCCAACGAATGACATCAAAAATGCATTGATTTTGTAGTAGTGTTCCTCCATTATTTTTATCGCGAACGAACGTTGCATCAACGGTAGTGTCTACCTTAGTGCACTCCAAGAGCTGGGGAATCCCCATCGCTCAGTCATGTGACTATTTCGCTGGCGAGTCGCAATTTAATTACTTCCTTCATTATAAATTGCCGTGCGATTGCCAGCTCGAGGGGGTGGATCGATGTGCACATTCTCTGTTTACGTTTCTCATGTCCAGCCGTCTATCAATAGCAAAGTGCCAGGGATAATTTCTTTTTCTGATTTTACGGAGTTTCGCTTCCACGAGCTGTCATATTTGAGTCGTTAAATGCTTAGGGCTCCGTCTATTTCCACTTTCCGTATAATGATGCAGTTATTTGCTGCATCAATTAATTACACTCAGTGGAAATAAAGAGAACTTAGTCAATCGATACGAATCCTCGAGCTATGAAAAGTACGTTTGCGCAGTACGAATTCATTTATCGTTGCTCCTCGTACAGTGCTGGTGATTCTTGCTTCTTCATTTATCAACTCTGAGAGGTTAGGGTACTGTGACATTTTCGAGACACCGTTCGTCGCTTGGGACAAATCAAATTCAAGAGGAAGGTCCAACGTATGATGCAACTATTAGAGATTCAAGGTAAACTTGTGTTTACAATATTTATGTAGTATAGGATTGCTAGTCAAGCTTGCTTTTGTATGTTTTTTTTATTATTGAAAGCCGTTTTAAACCCTGAAAAGTACAGTGATAAAAATAGTGATAGGTATACAACAATTGTTAATACAAACGCGCAATGCTAATTTATTGAAAATGATCCATTGGGTTGATTACGTAATTAAATTGAAGATAGGAATTATTAAAAATTGAATAATTACAACATTAAAGATACCAATGATTGAAAAAAATATACGAATTAATTTATTGAAGGAAGATACCTATAAATAAATGAGAATAAAGAATCACCTTGATTTCTTGTCAATTTGGAGTAGCGAAAAAGCATATTCTTTTAATTTTCGTTGCAAATTTGCACAAAGTAACAAATACCTAAGTGTCATAATGCAATCTTCTTAATTTGAACTCACGCCCAATATTTCCTTACTCGCAATTTATTTCGATTTACATATTATAAATAATAAACGTTACAAGGAGAAATAAATATCATTATATCACATTCTTTTCATCTTGATTGAGTCTTTCCAGTTCATATTTTTCGATGTTTGCTCTGAATCTGTAAAATGATGTTCGAATTTTATTTATCGTGTCTTACATGATTGTAAAATGGAATAACTATTGTAAAAATATTTAATCGGGATGGTCCCGGGTTCAAACCCCGCTAACGGTCGAAATCTTTTCTTCGAAATCCTTTTTTCGAAATTTTTCGATGAAACTCGTTCCACGGCCGGGAGGTGAACTTTGGGACTGGCTGTACCTGGCATGGGTTTTCCGCAGTTTCCCTATGCCCGTATCAGAAACGACACGGTGAATGCGGTACAAAGGGGGAAAGTGGTCTGCGGCCGCAAGGGGAGGGGGGGGGGGGAAGAGGAAGAAATTTGGGAGAATAAACAGGAAGGAACAAGGGAGAAGAGGAGCCGTAAAAACCCGGAAGGATGTACGGAGAGGAACAACTAAAAAATAAAAATAAAAACATTAATTTGTTCGGCAAAATATTTTTTTTTACAGATTTAAGTGTCGTCGACAATTTTTTGGTGAATCTTGAAAAAAGCATTGTTCATTCGAAGCAACGATCTAATTGTAAATTTATTTGGTACACTTACGATGTGCTGCATATTTTTGTACGATTTGAAAAATACGGATAGCGCACGATTTTCAAGCGAGATGTGGTATATAAAATGATGGCCCTTTATATTGTTGCGATGACCGAGGTTCATGAAAACGAAAGTAACATGGTCAAGTACGACATCGACAATCGGATTATCTTAAAAAGGAAATTTAAAAATCAACAAATTAAAGAACTCGTCAAGAAATATGAGTGTTACGATCAATGGGTTAGGCTACTGTAAAAGTGAATAATATTATTGATTTCGAGTAAAAAAGTCGTATTTTTTTTTCGTTTGAGATCAATCGGATGACCTAAATCAGTACTTTGAACCCATTAAGTGAAAAGGTCGTTTACTTCATGGTTTATAGCTTTGCCAGTTATACATATTTTTTAATGAAATTTTGTACGGACGTTCGTTGACACAAATACATATAGATGGCAGAATTATTAATTAATCATTCTGCTGATTCTTTCAAAATGAATTTTATGAGGTAAAACTTATTTTCGGGTTATCACAGTAGCCCAAACCCTTGATAGGGTGAACATTTCTCACAGCTGCGAAGAATTGCATATCCAGTAAATAAAAATTGCCAGCAGTCAGGTAGCAAAGTCGTGAACTTCGCAGTATCATCAAATTAAAAAGTTTTCGTGTTCTCAACGACGTGAGGTACCACGCTGCCCTGGTGCTGTAATTAACAGAGAAATTTGCAGTCACCTTATTTTTTGAACAGGCCCCTGTTAATGGATTTTTGAAATAAAAAGAAATAAAAAAAAACTTACAAATATTCAAAAATCCGTATGCTTTCAGTGAGCAAACAATGGGAAGGATAACTGGCGAAGAATATCGGGAATGTTTGTGCGATCGTGAACGACGCGTATCTTATCGACTCTTCAGGATAATTCAGTTTGCTTATAGCCTGTAGACAATTAAATTCAATTAGTAGAAAAATAAAACGTTGATTCCACTTGTACTCGTCGATTCTTCATGAATCATCAATTAACCTGGAATCCTGTAAAAGTTATGCACATGACATTCATACCCAGCTGTAGAAATAGGGACATTGAATTTGCGTCCTCCACTAAGCTGACGTAACTGCAAAAAAAAAACATCGATTTAATTGAACAATTAACATTTTTATGCCAATAAGATGTTTCAGTAGGAACTCGATATTAAAATGAATTAACTCAATAATAAGTAATTTTATTATAACAAAATAAATAAATAATTACTTAATGAAATTACTTAAAATTATGATGAACAATAGTTGCTATATATAGACATGTAGAAAAACGCATCAAACAGTTTTTTTTATTGTCAAATGCAACTTTTATACTCAGTATTTAAAATTAATTATTAATATTAATTATCATTAAAGTGAAAAAATGAACGACAGAAAATAAGAAACAATTTTGAGATGCGCAATATTAAAATTTCGTAAAGTTTAACACTTCGGCAATTTTTTGTTTTTGAACAAAGATTTGGTTAAACGTAAACGCTGAGGAAAAATAGAGAGAAATGGAAAAGAACGAAAATCGCGCAAATTTGAAGTCTCGTTGTAATTAATTATTAATCATCATCCGAAGAAAGAAATGAAGTTTAACGTTACTACGATAAAGATGGTGATGAACAATATTCATTAATATTCATGAGCAATATTAATTAATTGAAAGAAAATATGAAAAAGTTTATTTGAGTTAATAAGTGAATTGACCAATCACTAAATTGAATGAATTAAATAAATCGTAAATGCAAATGAAAATTATGAATATTCGAGCAATTAAATATACTTCCATGCAATATGGGTCAAAATAATTGCTCATTGCTTGTTGTATTCCTTGGCGGTGAGGATAATTTTTTTTTATCAGTTTTGAAATGCAATATACCGACTCTATGATCATGCTATGTTGCGATATACATCCGATGATATTTTGATAAGGCTTATCCTCATTTATCGGTGGACTAATATCTATGTCCATGTCATCACTGTCCACCAAATGTTCCAGTCGATATCTTAAAATCGAAAAAGAAAAACATTTGAATGAAAATATGCGAGTATTTTGGTGTTCGGATTAGCCCAATTGTGAAATTCTCTAATTTAAACAATAGTCAATAGTGCAATACACGAACCAAAAATGAACTGTCCAATTGTTATGATTTTTGGTTTTCCCTTTTTGTGTTTTATTTGAAACAAACGTGATGCCAATAAAACGATTCTATTGAATTTAACAATAAAATACAATTTACCCGATTATTGCGAACAAGGAGCACGCGTGTTCGACGTAAGTGAGTAACATGGTATCGACCGCGACAACGATCGTTATATAGACCATAGTTGCGAAGTATTCGTGAACGAGAATGTAGTAGTACCAATTTTCAACATTCACCAAATACTCGACGTGAAACATCAATGGCCTTACGATCGTATCATTTGATGCTGTCGTATTATCATTGGAGAAATATATGGAGGCGTTTGCCACAAGAGGGGCCAGCATAAATGGTACCATAGACCCGTAAACTGCCCCTGATAATATTAAATATCGTCATTCAGCGATTCGTTATTTTTGCTGTCGTCATTGGAACTGACATTTTTTATGATAATGACGGATCGATCGTCTGTTTTTGTTTACATCGATTGAATTATTATACCTGCATACATAAGTGTTTTTTTCCTACAGCTATGACCAAAATCACGAAGAATTCGCATTTCTTCATGACCCTCAAATCGTGCCCAATCGGACTCGATAAGCGAAAGAAGTTTTTTCATCTGAAAGGAAAAAAAAGCATGAGAATGACGTTTCTTTAATTTCGAAGCAAATTCGACGTTCGACTGCTAACCTTCTTCGCATTGTAAATGAAGTTTATCAATTTGACATAGCAGACGAAATCTATCGTTACCGGTGGTATTGATTCCATAAAAACATCGGTGTCCTCCCAAGCCGCTATCAGACCCCCAATCTTAAACAGACCCAATGTTAATTCTTTTGATTCGAAATTTCGATCGAATTTCATCAACTTCAGTTGTTTTAAGGGCATAGAAAATACCCCCATCACAGCTTTTCCACAACCAAAAATTTTGAAACTACTGTTCTTCAAAACGGATGAACCGATCGGGATGAAATTTGTTGTGTGCATTCAGGACGTTAGCCTCGAATTCGGTCAGGTCGGCATTTTTACAAACTTTGAAAAAATATTGCAGTTTGTGGTTACCATTTGAGAAATGATTAATTATTTATGATAGTATTTCATTTCTGAAAATTTGACGGCCTGGCGGAAGTCGACAGCAAAAAACTACACATTTTGAGCTTTGATCCATACATTTCTATGGAGAAATGACGAAAATCAACTATTTTGAAAAATTAGAGGTAAATAAAGAAAACATGTATCAACAAAGCTCATAATATTATCGACCACGACGAAAACTGAGTACATTGATTTTCTCATCGTCAATATAAAAATACAAAATAAATGTAATACGTATCGAATGACTGAAGAGAACTTGATTGGAATTTAATAAATCAAATGAGTCGAGCAAATACAATAAATATGAGTCACTTATATTGAATGGATGGAATTCATTCAGTTTATTTTGGATTAACAAATTGAAACGTGATTTAAATTGAATGATTCGAGTGAATCTGATTGGAGAGATTTTACCACTTTTGGTTTTACTTTTTGAATAAACATTCGAGAGATATGTGAAGTTACCTGGAAGTATCCTTGCGTTATCACGAAGAAAATGGCCATAAGAAAATATAGTCTTTTTTCTCTTGCCGACTGATGAGGCCACAGACCTATAATCGACAGAAAAAACTTATTCGGCTTTTGATAACTCAAATTCGATGTATAGTCCATGGTTGTGGCACTTTGCGAAGTCCGAACGAAACTGCGCGGAAGGACATTTCCTATTATCTTCACCTGTCGTCAAACGTGGCATGAGGTTTCCATACGGTTTGGTCCAATTATACATTCCCTCAGATGTGCGCTGTGAAAGCGATGAAAAATTGTTCGCGACTCTTTTGTTTCCTTCGAATCGCCCGATCCAGCGAAACGTGTAATTCGTCCGGTCGATCGAAATTTGCATGTCTGATGACAAGCCTTTCGGGCTAGAACGTTTTTTTTTTTTGCATAGACAAAGACTCGATGACAGAGAATGGAAAAAAGAACGTTATAACAAAGGTTCTTTTTTTTTAACTTAAAGGTAATTTTCTCAGCGTAATACGTACGAAGAATAAATGTATTCTCATTGACGAAGATAACATTTTTTTTAATGCTTTTTACAGCCGATAGTTATTTCCTCGCTGGAGATCGCTGGAGGCAGACTGGAGGGAAGATGCATACGTTTTTACAACGTCTTACGACGCTCAGAAAATATATGGGCGTTTTAGTCACGATTTATTGCCTTTTTACGACGAAATTTGATTTTTGAAATTAAAGTGTAGATATTTCGTTGTTAATTGTAGACTGGACATTCATCGTCCGGCAAATTGACAAGTTTCGATCGAAACGTCGCTATGTGTAGTAAGTGGTTGTGAACCTGAATAAACCAAACGAAGCCTTCAGATTTGCAGTATTCACACTGACGCTGTTGATCCACATTTTCATCATGTCGTGGCCGGGGCAGGAGTTGATCGATCACAGTGAACGAATTAATCAGTTAATGTAAGTATCGAAGTATCGTGAATCTTTTTTTCTCCATTGATTCGAAACGGATCAAACAACGATAACGTCCAATAATCAATATCGAACGTATCGAAGAACGTGTTGCGATGTCAACGAAATTGATACTTTATCGATCAGGTATGTTGACCAAATGGTACGAGACGTCTTCTCGTTCGAAAAAATTAGTACTTCTCATGATGATGCGAAGCACGCAGCCTCGAAGGGGACAATTGGCAAATTGTCTCAGTATAGTAATTACTAAATACGAGGTTTGTTCGAAAAATAAGGTGACTTTTTATTATTTTCGAAAAATATTGGTTTATTCATCAATATTTGTTTTGTCCCCTTTAAAATAATCCTACTTAAATATACAGCCTTGGCCAAAAGTATTGTAGTAGGTAAGTATATAGGCATCCAATAATTTTTCTATCCGGACGAAAAATCGAATTGCTCGGCGAAAAAAAATCGTAAAAAATTGTTCAACAAACGAAACTGAAGCTGATAGTAACCTCTACGAACATCTAATCTCTAAATATCGGGTCGGAAAAACATAAATCAAAATTACGTAGTTTGCGAAATTTGTAAAGTCACCACATTTTTTTTTTACAAACCTTATATATTCTACATTCCTGCTTTCTGAATAATTCTGAAAATTAATCCATCATTGTATCCATGTCGAAAATCATCAGGACGTCGATGTCGTACTCCACTATGCTCAACTCCATTAGATAATCAACGGTACGAGATATTCCCTTCGCAGATCGCTCTTAATCGTCTTAATAAACATTTGTTTTCAAAACGATATTTTTTGCCTTTGTTTTTCCATCTTTTTCACAGATGATCAATATCGTTATCCTAATAAAGGTAGATTATTCACTTATTAAATAGAGACAAGCTAGAAAAAAGAATGGTCAAATTGAACCATCCATTACGCATTATCACATTTATTTCCTTCGAGTGCTCTATCCATAGCTCATTGCGTTAGTTTGAGCTGATTTTGAACCATGTACGATGTGATTTCGATCGCAACGCAAACGACCGGACTGCAGACAACATTGATATTCCTAACAAAGGCATTTATGAGGATTGCTATAATTATCTATTGCCACAATTTAGACATTAGTACTTTCGACAGGTGTTATTACAGACGAGTTTTTTATGACCCATTATCTCAAGGGGCGATAAATATTGCCTAGCATTTTTATTGCTGTTACGATGAGGCACTTCTGTTTTTTTAAGTATTAGTATTGCACATACTACAAGAGTTCGACGAGTTCTTCATTGGTGCGACCTTAGTACCGTAAAGTACGACACTGCTGTTCGGACTACCTGAAACAGGAAGAGGCTGATGCAATTTTTATTTCAATTGGCAATTGCTGGGAATGTTTGCAAGACAAAAAGTCTGGCAAAATAACCAATGAATGGATGGGCACCAGTAATAGGTTTGTTCAAAAGATAACGTCACTTTTTGTTACACACAATTATCAGAAAAATTGTTTGGTTACTATTCTTTCATTACAGAGCGAATATTACTAATCAGAATTTTGCATTGTCATTATTCGTCTATTGGTTGATTTACCGTGCTGAAATTCTGGATTGACATGACATATATTGATCCAGCTTTTATCTCGAAAGGTGTGATGCACCGCAGTATCATAAAGTTCAACAATCTCCTCGTTCTCAATGATGTCTTGTACCATTGGATCATATTTCTGCAAAAAAACCAGTTGATAGGTCGTTGATGGCCATTCCACAAAAAATTTCACTTATTTTGACGATCCTACTGTGAAACTTTAGAAAAATCGATTTTTTAATTTTTCTTACATTTGTCGGAAGTAAACGTATTCAAAAATATTCGATCGAATAGGTGCATGCATAGATAATTGAGGGCAAGCTCATTTTTAGTGGTTTTTCTTTTATGAAAACTTTGTACTCGGCTTGGTACTGTAATATTCGAAACGATTGTACATAGGTGTACACGAAACGATTGTACATAGGTGTACACGAAACGATTGTACATAGGTGTACACGAAACGTGTACATATTTTGTACACCTTTGGCGATCGACGGATCGAGAATGATTGAAAACATTTTATTTTTACCATTTTTTTTTAAATCTATTTCAAAAGTGTATTTTTTTAGCCTAACAAACGATACATCAATATTTGTATTTATAATATCACAAAAAATTCAGAAAAACAGCCTTTTTTCTAGCACTCAAAGTAGAATCCTGCCTCAACTTACAGAGCTTCATAAATGCACAAGCTGTGATCGGTGATCCTCTGCGAACAGTAGCTTTCAAAGAAAAGATGCATCAGTTGTCCACCGGCGAAGAGCATGTGAATACCAGCCATTGCTAGGTTCCCTTTGGCTATGCAATCCAGTGCCTGACGGAAATACGATCTGTACAAACTTCAGAGCAAGTTTAAGCTTTTCAATTACAAGAAATGAAAGTCTACCTCGAATAATGAAAAAGTAAGGACCACCATGAGTATCCCAGTGAGCACCAAAAACGACATCGAATACGTTGACTCGAGAAGCTGAACGAAACTTTGAAATAAGTAGCGATGAGTGATCGATTTGGCTGTGATATAATGATATCTATACAGGATTACTTACTGGAGAGCTTGCTGGTGCTTTTCAATGCAATTAATCACTATTGAAAAGTTTTTATCGAGTATCATATGGGGATGGAGTTGAAAGTTGAGATGTTCAGTCTCTGCCACACGTTCCAATCGATATCTGCGTGATATTGACTTTACTTTTTACTTATCCTCTTTGGAACTCAACAATTGAAAATGTTATGTTCTCGACGCAACTGAGGTGTTGGTATTGGACTGGATGGCTTATCAATTATAAAGCATCACCGTGTACATGATGTAGTGTGTAACCAATTTTTATCACGGCCTTTCCCCAAAAAAATTTCGAGTTTCGCGGTACACCCTCTTCCCCAAAAATTGCTAAATCATTTTCTTACCCAATTCTTGAAAATATCCCGCAGGCGTGTTCGACAGACATCACGAAGAAGCAGTCGACCGCAACTATCATGGATACTACGAAGAAGACACCCAGGCACACGTGCATCTGGATATAGGCGTAGTATTCATCAGGATCGACGTTGTGATCAACTGGAAAGGGAAATTGGGCGGACGCGGATACGTTCGACAGTCCTAGGCCCACCAAGATCTTCGACGTTGATGGAAGAATCAGGTACAAGACCATCGCGGAATACAAGGTCACTGAACAGCCAAATTAATATCGTGAAAACTTCGAGCGGTTGCAGTTAATCATTGTTTTTCGTTACCTGCATAGATCAACGAAAATATTCGACCATTTTCGGCGTACTCGAGGAAAACCTCTTCCTCAGGACCCATTTTCTCGGTGAAGTCCTCTTTGATGTGTTGTAATATCTGCTTTACCTAACGTTGAGACAATATGGTTTCTGTGGTCGCCTTCTCTTCGTGTTTTGGTTAATTATTATGTTTAATAATAATAAATTTAAATAGTATTATTAATAATAACTAAATGAATGATTAATTATTTATCATGTT